>CAUVYJ010000017.1:0-23464 GCA_963556145.1 Hygrocybe punicea | reverse complement strand
TGGGTCGATCCTGTCGAGGTGAATCGCGAGTGACGAGGAATTGACAACGGCCCGCAATGCCAATCCGAAAAATGCAATGTTATAGACAGTGGACTCGTGGAACGTTTTGGGATCGTTCTTCGTTTGGCTTTTGAGAGTCTCGAGAGACTTCCTGTACTCGAGAAGGATGGTACGGAGGAGTTGGTGGAAGTTGTCGCAGGTTGATTCCGTGTATAATAGTGTGTTAGGTTTAAACTTTTTAACACTGTCCATAAGATCTGGGATTTCCAAACCAACCCGGTTAAACTTTTCTTGTACAACCTCGTCAGAGAGCCAAGACGCAAGTCCAGAGTCTTGAAAGTCGGCGGTTTGTTGTGTCTGAGGAAAGGGACCACTACGCTTATGGTCTGGGAGGTCGACTAGACCGTTGAAAAACGGTAAGGAAGAGAGATCGTTGGTGAGTCGTTCGAGCATCTTTGGATGCGATTTCCAGGACACATAGACGTCGAGATCCGATTCTTTCCCTATCAGCATTTGTATTGCCGTCACATGGTCTTGAAATGTTTGATCGGTTCTAGCGCGAAGTTCGAATAAATAAATACATAAATACATAAATACATAAACAGGACTTACTCGGCGTTTTTCAAAAAAGTGAGCGGATCGGACACATCAGGGGTCACTTTAGTAAAGAGTGTTTGTTCTCCCTTGAATGTCAAGGCGTCGTGCGGATTCGTAGCCTTTTTGGGATTGCGGGGATTGGCGGTAGCGACAAAAGTCAGGAGACGCGAATCGGTTGAACGCATAGGGACGGCGGCTACAATTTCATGAGACCGTACCAAGAGGAGTGAGACTGCGTTCGCCAAGCGAAGCAAGTTCTTCTTTTCGTTAGGAATCTCGGCTACATTCTGGATCAACATTGGGCATTTTCCTCGATGGATTGGTGGCTTCGAAAATTTCGCCAATAAGGCGTTAATCGTTCGAAAAGTGTGCAGCGAATCGGTGGACATAGTGGGTGGATGATAATAATGCCAGCCCTCAGGACGAACCTAAATACAGGAGTTTCTGAACGCCATAGGAACGCCGTTCAGTTCGACATAAAGCTATAGACAACCGCGTCGGAAAGCCACGCAGCAGACGTTGACAACCGGAGAGAAATGACAAGCCTGAGAATACAATCGTAGACTGCGGCAACAGCGTTGGAACGCCGTGGAGCACAGCAATAGCAGAAGTTGACAACCGGGGAGAAATGGCAAGCCTGAGAATACAATTGTAGGCTGCAACAGCGTTGGAACGCTGTGGAGCACTGGCGGGAACTACGGAGTCCGAACTTGAAGCATCGAGTCGGTGGTTTGTTCAACTTGAACTTGAAACTTGAACTTGAAGGCACCTGGCATCATGATGATCGGAGTCCGAGCCTCGACCGAGCTGGGCCAGCTATTTGTTCAAGTTTGGTCTTTCCCAAAGAGGCAGGTCCTTACTCTCGGAGTAACGGAAGCCCGCAATTCGGGAACTCCCGAACGTTGAGTGCCGCCGAGAACCACCGTGACTGGCACAAGTTGAAGGTTCAAGTTGTCACGGTCGCCATCATGATCATGATTTGAGCTTGAAGTCAAGCTTGTGAAGTTCAGCACCCCACGAAATGGCCGACCATGATAGTACCAATACCCAAGACAGGATTCTTACCTTTCGGACTATCACTACGTTGTTGGAGATCCTCCAGTGTCTCAATGCGCCAAGAGACCATCGGCAATTCCCGCTGCTGAGGGGATACAGCACTTTCACTACGAACTCGGACCACGATGAATGTCTTGCTGCTCTTGCCACGCTCCTGGCTAGGGACCGTGAATTCACCGCGGTATCAATCACCCAAAAGCAGAATGCTGTTTGGGAACTGACCGTTTGCCATCATGAAGAGCGGCCCAAGGCTACAGCTACAACCATTCCCAGCCCTCAGATGACTGCCAGTGACGCTCGCTCCTCAACGATTAGGGCAGAGGAATTCTCCATTCTAACTCCAGACGCATGTGACATCGACCCGTCCAATCCTTTTCCATATATAAGAAAGACGTGGTAAGTACTCAATGTCTATGCCAACAAATTTTCTTTCTCACACATTGTACTAGGACTTCACAGTCATACCAAGGACATGCAGCTGCAATTGCTCGCCTTTTCGGTTTACACGCACTCTCTCCGGAGAAGATAGGCATCTTCGTCTATGTAACCTCCAATGCCTATCCCATGATACTTCGTCGAATTCAACACCCAAATTATTCTTTGCCGTTTCTCAACCCCCTTTTAACTACCCAAAATTATTATCACCAGCGTCCGTTTCCAAAAGACAAACCGTTGCTTCCTCGAGATATCACCTTTATCAAAACCTTCTCAGAGCCTGACATCCAATACATTCTGGAATTTTCGATAACCGACTTCCCTAACCTCATGGCCGCGGTGAATAGCTACCAACCGAATGCGACCCCTCCCTGCATTTATACCGATATAACCTGCCCCGAGTTTCATCAGCTACTATGCCATCTGCTTCGTAAATTCATGGAGTTTCTTCAGGTGCTCGACAAATACACCGCTCGTACATTGTCAGATGACGATATGAAACTTTTCGAAATCGCAGCTTATCGCGCTACAATTTGCGGAATGGCCCTCCGAGATCTCGTTTTTTCCTCCTATTTAGAGGACCATTTGAACAGAATGGAGCTTCCTGACCCTCAGAATGGAGTGGATACGAATGTAGAGGATGGTTATTGGGATGCAGAACTTCTGGATGTTCAAGTATCGGGAATTCACATCGGGGAACCTTCCATAGCCGACTCATATACACGTTGGTTGCGTTTGCAGGTGGTTCAATTTGAAGCTGTTAGCAAACTCCTTGCATTCACGTCTAGTCGGAACCCAATGTCCTTCTCTCTCAAAGTCGTTGGCAATCATTATACAGGGACACAAATGCGTCCTTGGAAACAGGTTATCGAAGAAATCATGTCCCTCCCCGGTATCAGTCATCCGTCTAACTGCTCTGCGCAGGATGCCATCGTAGCAATCGAGAAATTAGTCTCGACAAACGCGATGTTCCAAAATTTCTTAAACATTCACATGGCGAATGGTGAAAACTTCTACGGGACGCTGCATTGCGCAGCTAGCATGGCGACTATCCATCAGGCTACATCTGCAGTAAGTGCTATATTTAATATCTCAGCTGTATGTTAATCTGATGTTATTCTGCGATATAGCCTGCAGACAATGTTGTTGGGTTATCCAATCAATGTTGCCGTGCCTGTTCGCACTTGTTCTCTCTTTTGGGAGTTCGTGAAGCACAGTTCTTTGAAGTCCTGGCTCCGAGCCAAAGATTTACCGCATGCACACTGCCATTGTCGCTGCCGGTTCAAATACTTGAATCAATGATTACTTTCTTTGGGAAGGAGTTGAAACGCCTCATACTGGATATGGATGTCTCATCGCGCGTTTCGCATTTTGTTTCAGATTCACCGGAAATGACCACCAATATGACTTTCTTTAGTTCTTTCTTCGATAAGATCCTTAACATTATGCGCCTGCAATCAGCTTGAATGTACTAGTAGTAGGCAATAAATATTTCATTTTCACTCCCAAACCTTTAGTAAAAGAATAAGGATGATTGCAAACATCACAATGTCAGCCTAGAAGAGGTTCCATACAGCGCGTTACATAGCATCAGGAAAACCTGATATTACTTATTCTTACTTAATGCGACTTAAATTATCTTGAAATTTAAATCAAGACAATTCAAGTAAAACTGAATTAAGACACGCTGTCTTGGCCTAAGTAGGTACAGTTTATTGATCCTACCTTAATTTCACTTAGTTTCTGATCAAGACCAATTAAGACGACGAATCAATTGACCAAGATCCTGCATGGCTGGATTAAGAATGGCTAAATCAAGACGGTAAAATTTACTAAGAGAAATCAAGACGTGAAAAATCAAGTGGCATAAAATGAATGAAATAGTACCGGCATAACACAGAGACTCGGAGTTGCGAAAAGGACAGCAATAGGTGGAAACTTGAATGAGGAAAGGCCCGGGTATACTAGTAGGGCCCCATAGCAACCATGACGCCGGCAAGCTAGAAGGGAACGTCGGCGGCTGTGGACCTGTCAACTTTTGAAAGCCAGGGTGAAGATGATGTGAGCTCACATGTTTTTCGGGGCCTTGCCTTGTTTTCGGGCACAGTAGGAATTGCAAAGCACATAGTAGCCAGATAAAAGGTGTAGACGGGGCATAGTGGCATAGATTTTTCTCTTCCTCCAGAGGAAAGGCATGGGCGGCGGCGAGGGTCATAAAAAATGGTAATTGACGGTGGATAACACGAGAGCGGTGGCGGTGGAGATAACATTGCGCACAAAAAAAACTGTACATTATTGATCAAGAAATTACAACTTGAATTAAACGAAGGGCTTACATTCACCTATTCGACGTCCGAAGTATCTGAGATATCCATCAAATTAGCCCGAATATCACCTTCGTCATTCTCATCGAGAGATCTCTTCGCGTGGGCTCTGGGAAACGGTCGCGAGGGGTCGCGAGGGCCAGGGAGCGAGGCTGGGGGTCCTAACGAACGTACGCGAGTGGGTTGGGGTTGCCGGAGTAGGTGGTCGCGGCGGCGATTCGTTTGGGTCCGTGGGGGGTGCACGTCGCTGTTGGGGTCGATAGCGGGGTGGTACGCGACCAAACGAGGGCGTGTGGGGGGCTGGGGTGACTCGTTTGTGTTCCTACGGGTCCAGGGCAGTCGCCACGGTCGAGAACGAGGCCGCGGGGAACTGAACGAGGGCTCATGGGGCCGGGTATGTGCAAGAAACCGGCCGGGGTGTGGTGACGTGGCGGAACGCGGTGGGGGTCTGGGAACGGTGGGCACGGTGGTATTGGATCGAGGTGGGGTGCTCCGGGATGGTGAACGGGTGGGCCGCGAGCTTCGTGAGTCGGTCCGGGGCTCGGTATGTTGGCAGAACGGGGCCGCGCGATGGTGACGTGGCGCGTGGCCTGGGTGTTTGAAAACGACGGCGGGGCTCGTTTGGCGCAACGGAGGGGAACGGGGGGGTCCTGGCCGGTGGAACGAGGATGCGGGGAGTCGAATGAGTGTGGGCTGGGCTGGGGTACACGAAGGAACGGGGGTGCAACGTTGGTGACGTGGCGGATCCGTGTGGTGACCAACAAGGGCGGGACGGCTTCGTTTGGGGCAACGAAGCGCCGTGGGGGGTTTTGCCAGGTGGAACGCGGGCACGGGGGGTCGAATGAGTGTGGGTTGGGCTGGGGTACGCAAAGAAACGGGGGTCCAACGGGGAAAACATGGCGGATCCGTGGTGTGACCAAAAAGGCCGGCGTCCACGGATTTGGGGTGGCATAGGCGAGCGCGGAACTCTGGTACGTCGAACGAGGGTCCGTGGGGTTGGAGGGGCCTGCCTGGGGCTGGGAATGATGAAAGAAAACAAAAATGAAATGAAAAAAAAACGGGGGGGTCGAAAATGTGACGTAGCCTGCCGCTTGGGTGTTGAGAAGGGTCGCGGGCGCGTTTTTGGGTCAACGGGGGGCGACGCGGGGCCCTATTGGGCTGAACATGAGCGCCGGGGGGTAACTGGGGTGTTGTACGGCCGTGAATGAAGGGAAAATCCGGGTTTCCGCAGCGTTGGGTGGTGAGGCCGAAAAAAGTCGTTTCGCGAGAAAAATGATGAAAAAAGAGGAAGACGCAGAGAAGAAGAGATCCGTGGGTCGAATAGCACTCTCATCACCACATTGGAGTGGTACCTCGGGGGCTCACGCAGGACTCGAGGGCAAGTCGACTGGATAGGAAGGATCGACTGACTACATCTGGAAGGCTACTAACTAGGTCAAACCGTGGGAACCTGATCACGTGACTGACCAGGCACAACTATACAGTGTCGATCGAGTCGATTTGAGGCCCTTGGCCAGATGCTACTAATAAATCAATTTTGATAAACTTGCTGCATCCAGGGTTGATTTCACAAATCGTGGGATGCTTCAGGGTTCAGTTCTGTCTGATGTGTTACGTTTGTACCATTTTTGGTCTGTATCTTCCAAGGGGGTGGCGGAACCCGAATCCCGCACCTGAGGTAGGGGGGGGGGGGGTCAGCCAGCGGGCCGATTTTTTTTTTTGAACTCCGGGGGTTTTGAGCTAGTTTGGCAGGGCAATTGCCCTATTCATGCCTGAGAAGTAGTAATAGAAGCAAATGACACGTCCTATGAGTAAGACCAGTGAACGAACCCTATTAACTTGCGTAACCATACAAAATGGCCAAGAAAAAAGAGTACGTGACAATAACTTCTACTCTGTACACATTGAACTCAGAGCTTGGATTACACTTAGTCACACAAATCAATACACAACAGAGACCCAGCTACCATGTCCCGATTGTGGAGAAGTCATTCGAGTGGGCACCGCTGGCCCTAAAAATTTGGAAATTCATCGCAGGTCCAGGGCATGTCAAGCGGCACAAGCTGTTTGCAAACAAGAGGCACACGGTGGCTTGTTTAAAAGGCGGAAAGAAAGACCAGATGCATCTCTGCTCACCTTCTTTGGATCGCAGCAAGTGCTCAATCCATGCACAGTGTCGGCACCCTCACTTGTCCATGCACCGCCTATTGATCTCGTAGCGTTGGCATCAGCATCAGAAAAGGTTAACGCTGAACACAACTCCATACCGCCATGTGTGATTGCGGGACGCCTACTCCGAGAACTCGATCAAAAGAAGAGGAAGATTCCCAAATCCACCCCCCTTGCAGATGCAGATCATCCCTTGGCGGTGTTCTCCGGCGATCCAGCGGCTTGCATTGACCCAGACAAGGACGACTGGGAAGACCTCTTGAACCCAATGATGAAGCGGGCATTCGACTGGGGGTCAAATTCAGAGAATAGTCAGCTGAACGAAATCGCACGACGTGGGAAGAATGGAATAGATGGATTTCACAACTTCATTGAATATTTCGTGATACACCGTGGTCTGCAGGGCGCACTAATTGAAGAATTGGTCATGCCCCAGTTGTCGAGGAAGCAGGAATAAACGTCGTCGCACATAGTTATGGATAAAATTATATGTCATGTGCAAATAATTGCCTTTTTGAGAAGGAGGGGGGGGGGGGGGGGGGTGGTCTCGGGTCTTGAAAAAATAAATATGAGGGTATATCGGAGCTTCGCGTTCCGCCACCCCCTTGGTATCTTCTATTGAAGTCTGACAAACCTTGCATTTCTAGGGTCCCTTATTACTGATCACACAGATATTGCTGCTTCCAACCTCAATGGAGATGATGTGGAGGAAGATGGTGTTGTTGTTGGGCCAAGGGTTCTTGCTCATGTTGACATGGGCAAAACAATTCATATGTTGCCATGTCAGTTTCTTGAATATTTCTGATGTGAAACAAAAGAACGCAAAAGGTCTATTGCCCAGCTGGCCCAAGAAATCAATCAACCCTATCTCCCAATTCTTATCCGCAAATTTCTGTTTGATCAGCTTCACCCACATGGCCCTCTCTCATCATCTGAAGTACCTCTTTCCACATGCCCAATTGTCAATGGGAAGATTTCTGTTTATTATTCAGCCTGTGCAACATTTTTTGCACCAAGTGATCTTAGTGGTATTGGAGGTATGCGATGTGAACATATTCATGCAACACCATCATGGCGATCGAGCTATCCATGGTACGACTGTGTTTTTGTTGACTCCAACCCAACTCAGGATGGAATGCGTGGCCTTGATGTTGTCCGTATACTCCTATTTTTTTCCTTCAAATTCCACAGCAAATTCTACTCTTGTGCTCTGGTCCACTGGTACTCACGCATTGGAGATGAGCCTGATGAAGACACCGGCATGTGGATTGTCCAACCAGAGACAGATAGTGAAGGAGACCCTTATGTCACAGTTATTCACCTTGATTGCATTATCCGTGCAGCTCACCTGATTGGGATTTGTGGTGAAGATTTTATTCCTCGTGGTTTGCAATTTCATCAATCTCTTGATGCCTTCCACAGCTTTTATGTTAACAAATTTGTTGACCACCATGCTTTTGAAATAGCATTTTGATTGTTGAATTACTTTTTATATATTGTTTGATAGTTTGTGAATAGTTCTGGTGTTATCTCATTATTGTATCATGTTCTATGGACCAGATCAATAAGATGTGAAATGGGTATACCATAGGTCCAAAATCCCAACACTGCACCCATACCCATCCCACTGGCAGACACCTTGTGAATGATGTCCACATGTCAATCGATGCACTCTGTATGTGTTTGTAAGGTTGAAATGGAAACAGGGAGCCAGGGACTTGTCACCTGTATTCTCTGTTGTCCTTGTTGCAAGCGTTTGACCATCAACACCCCACCTGATAAGCTCAACCTCATTGACAAGTGCATCTGACAAGCTCAGCTGAAGAAATGTGGATCCTCTCACCAGCAGCATATGGATTTGGCATCCACCCCCACACAGTGTCCGACCGCCTTGGGCATATGGATTGGGAGTTTGCGAATGTCTACTTGAACCACCATAAGAGGTTCCAGAGAAACTGCCGGAGCTCCCTCCTTCAAGGAGCTCTAATTTTCTGTTAGGTCTAGATGCACATGAGATTGATACAAGTGAAAACACTACAAAAAAAGCAACCAAGCTTAGAGTCGTCTGAAAAGTTTCTCTTTCTCAATGGTGATGACCTTGTTGCCCGTGCATAGTTCAACACAAGCAATGGGACCATTGGTATCTTTGATAGCACCCACATAGCCTTTGTGCGAACCCTTGACAACCATGACCATAACACCTATCAGCCGATCTCATGGCCCTCATCCCATGTTTCCAGAGCCGACCATACCTCCAGTCGGGGCTGCAAACATCAGATTCATTTTCGAGAGATCACTTCTGCCTGTCTTCACCAGGTTACCCTTCGGTGCTAAAGATACCAAAGATTGAGCATGTGTAATGAACACGCCACCATTTTCAATGATGTCCCGATTATGAAGGGATGCAAAAAATGATTGATGGATATGAAGGACTCATCCTTTTCGGCCCTACAGAATTATCAATCAAGGTAAAGGAGCTATCTCTCAACATTTGCGGAACCTCACCGTCAATTTCCTTCATGTTATCATTGATTCGTGGCTTGTGACCTTCAGAATCGGTTGCAATAGCTCTGCTAGAATCTTGATGCATCGAGATCAGATGAGGTTGAACAAGTCGAATTTGACCATTTTGATCCAGCACATGGAAGGAGTCCCTGTCGGTGTTGAATATGACGCCGACAGTTTGCATGCTGTACCAAGTCTAATGTCAGGCCACCTGACATTTGCCATTGTTGCCATGGCCATCCCTTGGTGTTGGCCTATATGAGCAAGAGCTGCAGCGGGGGCACCAGTAGTCAGGATGTAATAATAATCTGCAAAAACTCATGGAAGGGCATGGGTGAACCCACTCATGCCCGATGCAACTCATGCCATTGCTGCCATCCATGTTCACTTGCCATCTGGGAGCCTCCACATGGTCATGGGTGGTCTAAAATGGGGGGAAAGGTTAGGTGGCCATCCCCTCATGGCCATCCCCTCATCCCCTCATCCCCTCATCCCCTCAACCCCATCTCCCTCTCCCCTCATCTCCCCCTCTGCCTCTCCCCTCATCTCCCCATCTCCCTCTCCCCTCATCTCATCTGCCTCTCCTCTCATCTCCCCATCTCCCCATCTCCCCATCCCCATCTCCCCATCCCCTCATCTCTCCATCCCCTCATCTCCCTATTCCCTCATGCCCATCTCCCCATCTCCCCAACCCCTCATCCCCAACCCCTCATCCCCATCTCCTCATCTCCCCATCCCCTCATCTCTCCATCCCCTCATCTCCCTATTCCCTCATGCCCATCTCCCCATCTCCCCAACCCCTCATCCCCAACCCCTCATCCCCATCTCCTCATCTCCCCATCCCCTCATCTCTCCATCCCCTCATCTCCCTATTCCCTCATGCCCATCTCCCCATCTCCCCAACCCCTCATCCCCAACCCCTCATCCCCATCTCCTCATCTCCCCATCCCCTCATCTCTCCATCCCCTCATCTCCCTATTCCCTCATGCCCATCCCCTCATGCCCATCCCCTCATCCCCATCCCCTCATCCCCATCTCCTCATCTCCCCATCCCCTCATCTCTCCATCCCCTCATCTCCCTATTCCCTCATGCCCATCCCCTCATGCCCATCCCCTCATGCCCATCCCCTCATCCCCATCCCCTCATCTCTCCATCCCCTCATCTCCCTATTCCCTCATGCCCATCCCCTCATGCCCATCCCCTCATGCCCATCCCCTCATGCCCATCCCCATCTCCCCATCCCCATCTCCCCATTCCCTCATCCCCATCCCCTCATCCCCATCCCCTCATCCCCATCCCCTCATCCCCATCCCCTCATCCCCATCCCCTCATCCCCATCCCCTCATCCCCATCCCCTCATCCCCATCCCCTCATCCCCATCCCCTCATCCCCATCCCCTCATCCCCATCCCCTCATCCCCATCCCCTCATCCCCATCCCCTCATCCCCATCCCCCCATCCCCTCATCCCCATCCCCCCATTCCCTCATCCCCATTCCCCCATCCCCTCATCCCATCTCTCATTCAGAGTCCCCCATCCCCTCCTCCCCTCCTCCCCATCTCCCCATCTCCATCTCCCCATCTCCATCTCCCCATTCCCTCATCTCCATCCCCTCATCCCCATCCCCTCATCCCCATCCCCTCATCCCCCCCATCCCCTCTGTGCATCTTCCCCACTGCCAGTGGCAGGCCATCATCCCCTCACTTAGAGCAGTGACTTAGAGTTGTCTTGATGAAGTAGGATTCTTAGTTGTCCTTTATGCTACTTATAGTTCTTTTTCATCTTGAATTGTACTTGATTACTGCTATTAACTTATTCTGCACTTGACATGAAGGACATCAAGTGTGGGTCAAGACTAAATGACTGTCTTGATCGTCTTAGTCATCTTAATCTGGAGATCAAGATGATTAAGTAAAATTAAGTAAAATCAGGTTTTACTGATGTATTGGGAACTTACATTTCGAGGTAACGTACTCTATCGTTTTTAAAACAGCTGTAATAATGAGCATGCACGCGTACTTTCGTATTGCAAAGTATGGCCATCTCATGTTGCGATTCAGGGACACACTTTGCACAGGCCCACCTGGAGGTCCATTCCCATGTCCAGGCCAGATAACTTGACCTATGCACGATTAGAATAGTACTTGCTGTGCATGAGAACTTTGACGCCAGGATGACGGGAGCAAGAAGGGCGTGGCAGGGACAGGGAGAGAGGAGGAGAGGGGGAAGCTTGGAGGCTTCGGTTGGATTAAGGGATCCTGGGCTGTCGGTTGTGTTTGGAGGAAGGTTCCAGCTTGAGGAGTGAGGAGGCCTGCATTGCAGGCATGACATCTACGACATCCTTTTCTGGCTCATCGTTGAGAACAGTCATCGTTGTCAAAGATTGTTGTAGAGGTGATAGAGACCTCTGGTACGCATAGTGGTAGGCTCGTGAGTGGATGGAGAAGATGACAAAGGGTTGGCTTATGGGGCCATGATCGTCTGCATGTAGTAGTTTTTGGCTGGGACTCCGAGTTGAAAGGAGAGATAATGGAGGCAAGGGAAAGCAGGTTCCCGTAGGCAGAAGCGGAGGAGTCAAGCTCCGTACACGCCGTCCATGGTATCCGAGTCGTCGCTGGAATCGTCATCTGTGAGTCCTTTGCTGTTATCTATTGTGATATCTTCCCAGAGGTCGTCATCACGATTTCTCAGTTCGAACTCGGGTTGCTCAATGTCAGATTCATTGTCATTAAAAACTGGCATTGCATCCTCTGATGTTGGAACACCTTGTGGGCGGTTCAAGTCTGTGTTAGATTCAGACTCGGAAAATATGGTCACGGCTCTGCTTGGGGTTTGATCATGAGCATAGACATGTCCAACTCCAAGACCCCAGTGATAGCGCATGATCATGTCACGGTCCACAAATCTAGAAAATCCGGGAGGTAAGCACTGATAACACATTGAGCCAAAAATATAATCACCGATTGACATAGTAGCTCTTCCAATCTTTGGCATCCTTGGCACAAGGGGAGAGACCAATGCCATCATGATGGACTGCTCCGCTCGCAAACCTGGGCATAATGTAACTTCTACGCACCACATCACTGGGATCCACAAATCCGAAAGCGCCATCACTTGCTGTCGGAGGAAATTGAACACAGTCCAGACGATGGTCTGTCCAACTAACTGACTGGCTTCTGAGGTACTGGAACCATCGCACCCACAGGAACTCCAACCTCCTCGGCACATAATCATGCATTCCCTCCCCAACATAGATGACGTTGGCGTGGAAAATACCAAGGACACGTGCATATAAGAAGGGGTGGTTTGAATTGGCCTGGAGATCATCAGGTTTCGCAAGCAGCATGATATCGCGATGGGATGTGCCAGGATTGACCACGTCTTGTGATCGTCGGACATCATAGGTTGTGAAATTGAATCTGGCCACATTGTGACGATAAATGCGATCACTTTTGAAGATCACAGCATTTTCTCCAACCGTTGTACTTGTTAGACCACACGCTAGTGTTTGGGAAGAACCGTTGCAGCTAGTTGACGCCTGTTCCTGAGACAAGATTGCTTGCATGTGAGGAAGTAGATGATCTTTGAGCTTCGGAATAAAATCCTGCCATCCAATGAGCTCAATCGAGTTTTCTAATCATAAGTTTAGGTCACTACCTTGACTGCAGGATCGCGAGCATGTTTCTGTAAGAAAAGCGGAATATTCTCAGGATGGTTTTGTGATTTTCCAATAAAGTGATGCACCTTGGGCGGATTGGGGTGCGCAGCCTCATCTGTTTGGTGTTGAGCACAAATACGACGGATACGGTTCTGGCGTCGCTCAATCCGCGTCATTTGACAAATAAAGTCCTTGCGGCTAGTGCGGGTGTACCATCCTTTTGGTGAGCAGTGTTCCAGCTCACCCTAAGTAGAACAGTTGGTATGTATTTAAACTGAGCCATTGACGACTCACTGGTTCCATCGAGTATGAGTCCGTAGTGCCATATCTTCTGATTGTAGTGGTATAGTCGCCGAGCGAATGCCACTTGTACGTGTTGAGATTTAAAGTCTTGAGGCGTCGGGCAATGCTATCTGGTTGGGCAGCTGCAGCCCTCTCAGATATGATAGCTTCAGTACTGCTAATATCCGACCGCTGGTCACTGGCTTCAGCGCCGGCAGGCCTGGAATGACAGACTGGAACAGCACGATTGGCGGCTTGCTTTTCAGTGCGCTTTTCCTTTGCTTGGCGGTGAACACGAGCATTGAACTCCCGTTCAAGTTCACGAGTTATGAAAGTGGCACATGTCGTTTCGTTGAAAATATGAAGTTTGTCGCCAAAAGAGGCTGTGACTGCATCCATGATATCCAAGGTGAGGTCGTTATGCATACGCAGTTTTGCCAAAGCGTGCCAGTGTGCGGCGATGAAGAGGAGTTCCAAAATCTGTCGATTGTGTGGTTCGGGAAGTAGTCCGTCAAATACAGGGATGGCACACTGACGCGAAAGGTAAGATTTTGTAAATTGTTGGGAATAGATTCACATACTTGCAAGAGGTTCTCGAACTTCCCTGCTGTCATGTTTTTCAATTCAGAACAATTGGCTGAGAACTTCCGGATTGCGTCCCCAAATGAAGGCAAGAGTCTATAACTTGAGCTAGTCATTAGTTTAGCCACATAACAACAATAAGTATCTTTACCGATGATCCAATTCCATGAGTAGATTTGCACCACCGTGTGATTCGAGAATGCGAAGAAGATGAATAAAGAGAGCTTTCCATACACCCAGTTCAAATTCGTGCATCAAATCTACGACCAGCATCAAGAATAGATTGAAGCCAAAGGCGGCCAGTCTAGTCGAAAAGGCATTCTAATGATAAAGATCAGCCTACAGCATGAAGTTAAAACTTGGAATCTCACCCTATTTGGAACCAGGGATGTGGCCTTGAGCAGCCTTTCCACAGGTGCGCTGTTCACCTGCTCATTATTAGAGTAGATCAGCTTCCTGGCAGCGGAAACCAAGCTCTGCCGTTGGTGGTCATCGACTTGCGCCCATGTTACCCGACACCGTGTATCGCTAGAGGTTCCGAGATTATGAACATTGTCTAAAGCGATGAGACACTGCGGGCAAGGGCAACAACCCAAATTATGAATACTAGCAAGTAGAATTCTGTTCGAGATTTATTTCTGCTATACTTACAAAAGCGGATGATGAACTTACTTCTCAGGGTAATCCGCCGAGTAAGTAAATATCCGAGGGTAGAACCGACGCCTGACTCTGTCACAGCAGGTAATGACAATGCCATGACTCCAAGCCTCCAGAAACTCATCGTCGAGAAGAACTAGCCATTGTGCATGCATGAGCTCCCGAGCGCAGTGGGTCATAAACTGGTCATTTGGGACTTTTCCACCTGCTGTTTGTTTGGCAGAAAATTCCTTGAAGTCTTCCGGAAGCTGTTGCATGCCAGTGAGGAATGGATGAAGCGGCTGAATATGAAGAAATGTTGCACTCACATTTCGGAAGTAAGCAACATGATGGCACAAGTGACATGAGGGTTTGCACCAACGATATTTTGATTCGTTGCCAAAATACATGTAAAGAGGCCATATCTTTGCAGTGCTGAATGATGTCAGATGCGTAACATCTGACCAGAACATCAACGCGACAACCACCCGGGGAAGATCACACCCAGGCTCTCCGGGAGACTCTTGTAGTGTACGATGTGCGTCGATGAACGCAGGTGAGGTGTAGATTTCGCCCTGCACCCGTGCAGAGTGCTGAGCTTCGCTAGGTTGCCAATGGAGCTCGTAAGGCTCATAATGAAAGTGCCGATTACCAGCTGGGTCTGAAAGCTTCTCCCGAATGACTGAGACTAAACCACGGTGATAGAAATCTGGTACAGTATAATCTCGGGGTCCAGCGCCAGGATCGGATAGGATTCCACGACGGGTATGGTACGGTACGGAAATTGTGACTGGTGTACGCATCCATCCAGCATCCTCATCTAACCATTCCCCTTCACTTTCGCTTGCCAGAGTGTCGTTGATTTTATCCCATTTTGTATCCCGAACGTTGGATGAAAGAAACTCAGGGTCACCAACGATATCCAAAAGTTCTTTGAAGCTCGATTGCGATTTCTGGATTCCTCCATTCCAATACCACTCGCCTAAGCGGAACGAACTACGATTCGGATATGGGTAATACATTGACGGAGAAGAGGTTGACGGAGAGAATTCAGGGATGTCTGACAGTTCATTCAATTGGTTGTGCTCCTCTGGATCATGCAAGGGAAGCTCGGTGGAATAATATCGATGTGATAAACCAAATATGTTGCGTTCGGTGGCAAATACTTGGCCAAGCCAACGGCGCAGAGACCCAATGCCCAAAGGCTGCGGGGAAGTGCCGCTTTCATTTGACAGGGAAGGATGTACATCACTAGGAACATTGGGTTGGGTGAGGGATGGCGGTGGTAGCGGACGTGGCGGTTGTGGTAGTAGATCCCTGAATCGCAAGGGGAGTTGGCGATTAAGCCTGCGGGTCCACGGCCTATGCTCCATCAGGGTCATCTTGCAATCATCAGCCTCATCATTGGCATCTGTGGTGTCGCCTACGGTAGTCTACAAGTAATGTGTCAATGCAGAATTTTCATCCATCGTCATTAGGGGAACACACCTCAACTATCGCCGGCGAGCCTGCCTGATCTGACACCACTGTCAAGCCCACCGAAACCTGAGGGGGCTGCCTGGGCTCTGGAGGCCTGGTCCGGAGACAACGTCTTTTGGTGCCTGTCCACATTTGCTTTGCCTTGTCTAGGGCGTTGGCGAGGCGTTTCTTCAATGACTGGCATGTACGTCTGTGGTTCGTGAGAGCGTTGACTTGCGGGAAGGATCGTCCGCACACACAAAGTGATTCACTTGTAGCATTTTCATGCCAGTGGTTGTCCATGCTACACGCCGTAAGAATAGCTGGTAGACTTAAGTGACACGCTGGCAAGCCTGAGCCTGAGGGGGACTCCAACTCGGAAACTTCAAGTTGAAGCTGACTCGGACTCATTTACTACTAGTCACTGTTGGTCACGGTCACGGTAGTTTCACGGCACCCGGGCCGTAACTACACCGCCAAGTTGAAAAAGAAACTTTGCTTTGTATCCGACCAGGCTGATCCCCCATCAACCGTAGACCCAAGCGTTCAACGCCTGTGTCACACATCCGATCGTCTATCAGCCCTTCTGACGTCATAATAATGAATCCGAGTCCTTCAAGTGCCGAGTCCGGATCTCGACTCGGAGTCGTTGTGGAGGGTCTCTTCGCTCTCGTCGGCAACGCCGTCTTCACAATCGCCCATGGGGATGTAAGCTCACTCTATCGAGTTCCACGTCTCCAGGATAAGCCCGACCCATCCTCCCTATTTCTTGGTGACATTTGGAAGACAAGCTGGATTACTAACAAGGTCCCCTTCATGGCCCTGATTCCTGTCCATAAGCCCTTCTATTCTCCTCTTTTCCAACGGTTAAACTATCGCGACAGTGATCTTCCACTGCAACACCTCCCCGACGGATCCTGGTCTCTGAACCTCGAACTTATCTGCGAATGGGTTTCCTTGGAACGAAATCTGCGCGCAATCCTCTCTGCGATGCTTAATTGCAGCACAGTGCCGGTGCCTTTTTTTTTCCGGTTGTGGTCTTTCCCCAAAAGATACGGCTACGAACTGGCTTATCGTACCAATAGGGCCACACGAATCATTGCCTCACGATCCAGAGACGCGTTCGTTCCTCTCATGGTGGCGATATCGTTCAGCATCTTGGTCTTGGACTGGGAACAAGCGCACAGAACAAACTTCAATTGGTGTGAAAAGGTCTTGACGGAAACCAGAATACATCACCAATGGCTGACAGATTTGGAGATGTCACCGGTAGGAGACGTGTTGATCCCGAGAGTCGGCGGCTTCGTCGATATGGACTCATGCCAATTCAAATTTATCTTGCCCACCCTTCAGTCTATGAATATGCCGTTGTTTTTGCATTGGGGCGTAACAGATTATGGTCCCTCTCATTTTCCTGGTTATCTCGAGGGCTGGGTCCTGAGGCGTGTTGAAATATCGCGTCTTCAGCTGATGGCCCGCCTTCCCCGTCCCACCAATGAAACCTATCCCCCTTCCATTGAATACAACCCTCTCACTCACCTTTCTCTCTTACCCCCTTCTTCTAACATCCTCCCATCCTTCGCAACTGACTCTGCCACTCCTGCTGCTGCTTCACCTCCCCGGACGTTCCCTCCAGTTGAAAAGTACAGCGGTCAGCAAGAAGGCGAGGACTGGCAAACTTTTTTTGCTCGCCGAGAGAAAGCAGATGTGGTACGTGCATCACACGAAACTCCTCAGGACAAGCAACGCCGCATGCAACGAGAGGATCATGCAGCCACAGGTATGACGCCGGGGAGGAAAGGTGCCAGGGTTTTTGTCTGGGAGGAGGTTGATGGCTTCCTAGTGCGCAGAGCAGCTGGTCGTGATCATTATCACCTGATATGGGAAGATTTTGGCCCCAATCAACGCAAATACAACTCATTTCTTAATGAGTGGGATCTTTGCGAGGAGTTCGCTCCTATGGACCAACCAGAGCATTGGGATGACGACGACGACGACGATCCAATTTATAACCATCCTTTACTCCCCCAAGATGATCCGGCGAAACCACCTGATCACAATGATGGGACTTACTCGTCCTCTGCTGATCTACGGCATATCCATGACGTGCCAGCCGATTCCGATGATCACGTCGAGTTCGATGATAGTCTTGAAGACCTAGCATATTACAGGTTCGGTTTCGTGAAGCCACTTGGTGAGGTGAATGAGCCGAAGAAGCCTGTAGCCTGGTTATTGGTCCAGAAGTTGGTTGGCGAATCCTGGAGAACAGATGGTGCTAGACCATCCAAAGACATACAAAAATATCTCTGCAATTTCTTTGGACATTTGCTCAATTCTAGTCCGGTGCCCGTTATACCTCAGGCGATCCACGACCTTCTTCAACCTGATGCAGATGTGCATCTCAACTCAAATGTCTGCATCCGCCGCGAGATGCTAGGTCTTCCAAATCAAACTGTTTATTACATTGTCTCATCGCCCAGATCTACCGTAAAGGAATGTCCATTTCAACTCGCCTTGACTAGTGCGGCCTCTGTTGTTGAGATTGTGCGCTGTCAATGGGGTGAGCTTGTGCAGATTGCCCATCAGCTGTTGGGCAGGGGCATATCCTTCAAAGCCTGCATTCGAGGCGACCCTCGGCCACCACCCACTGAGTCAGTGCCTCGTTATCCAGGTCTTGGTTATCGTCCAGTGGGATACAAGCTGCGACTCTCTTGACTACGCTGCCTATGAGTCTCGTCGTCGTCAAATCTTAACATCCAGGCGTGGACGTGCCGGTCTATTAGCAGGTGGCATCGTTGCTCGTCTTGCCAGGGACACTGTCAGTTTCGAGGATGTGTGCTATGGGCCTTCGGACAGCGTTTTTGAGGATGGTGTTTGCCTCTGGGACGGGAAAGAGTCCTATGCTTACTGGGATGATCGGCTAACTGAGGACGAGGTGGATGTAATATGCGGTGTTTACAGAGTTGACACAGGTTAGTGATGCCCAGCAACTTGTGGAATGATCCTGATCATTTCTAGGTCAAAACGACGCAACGCACGGTCTGCGGCAGACGAGTGACATCTCTTGGTGGCCGAAGCCTTCAGCCTGGGAGGTTTCAGGCCTGAATGTGGGGTACTGGTCGAGAGATTGCGAGTCTTGGTTTCAAAAGCGCCTAGCAGATATCGAGTCTGGAAAAGCTGATCTGCGTAGCCCAGGAAA
Source organism: Hygrocybe punicea (assembly GCA_963556145.1). NCBI lineage: Eukaryota > Fungi > Basidiomycota > Agaricomycetes > Agaricales > Hygrophoraceae > Hygrocybe > Hygrocybe punicea. Next base: position 4,563 of record CAUVYJ010000017.1, on the reverse strand, counting down.
ATGGAGACACTCACTCAAATTTACGAAGTCCTGTCAGCTTGTTGCCCAGAACAATGAATCCCTCGCAGCTCAGTTCCTCAATCATCCTCACTTGTACACATAGGGCCAAGGGGGCCTATAGAGTTGCAGGCTACCATTATTTCATAATTTATGTATCTTCCATGTCTGTCGCCCTTTACATGACACTACGCATTTTGTCACCGTACAACTTGAAATACTTAGATAATATGATTCCAAAATCTATATTTGGACATGCCCGTAGTGTGATTAGTCAAATCCCTTTTTGTTTGCATCTCTTTGGACCCAATGTCCAGACATTGGGTCCAAAGAGAAGCAAACAACGTTACTTTGTATTATATATACAGTCGGTTGCATAAAGATTGAGAAACACAATCTGCAAAAACTTGTTTGTCTAAGCTTGCCATGACCTTAATTTAGCAATTTGTCACGACGGGTCACACATTGTCACAGATCAGTCACAGCATTTTATCGGTGGGTACGATGACGCTCTCATTCCCAAAACCCACTCTCGCCTGTCCAGTGCTGCTCATGAGAGGGGATTTCCTCTGCCGTACGTCTGAAATGATAAGGAGAACGTGCTGAGCCACCCCTCTGATGGTTGGCTCAACAATCCAAGTTGGATTGGTATGGTCTTCTTTTATTTTCATCATTATGCCAGTGTCTTTCATAGTATCAGATAACCCTGTATACAGTACTCTGACTACATCCTACAAGGTTCACGATTTCTCTAGTCATACAGTCTTCTTGGTGCCAGGCAACAGTGGTGGCGTGACTAAGGGAAAAGTCACGCCAGACCCTGTTGCAAACTTAGACAAACAAGCTTTTGCAGATTGTGTTTCTCAATCTTTATGCAACTGACTGTAATAGTTTCAATTGCAAGCTCATATGATATCAAATACTAACTACTGTTAGAGGTTTCGCAAGTTCACGTTATGGTATTCTCCAAAGTGGTAAGCATGGATTCCGTCTCACCAGGGTTTTCCGAAGTCTCAAACTCCGGTGTTTTCCTTAAGCACGTGGCGGCGGCCCGTGTTTATGCGAAGTAGCTAACGTCACAGTGACCGTGACTCGAACTTGAACTTCAAGTTCAAGTTGCCCTCGGCTGCACAGCGTTCTAATGTTGTACAGTTTTCTCCAGTGTGCCAGTGTGCCATTCCTACGGCCTCCAGTGACCTTTGTCTCCGCTTCCTCTGCATCTCCGCGTTCTGACCTGTTCGTCAATTCAGAAGCTCTGAGTCAGGCTTGTGCAATGGCGAGTACCAACGCCGCAGATTTGTATTTTTAATCATTTTTTCCCTAGAATTCGCGTAGCGGTGGACTTGGCTTATCCTTCAAGGTAGATTCTCCAATGATAAAAATGATGTTCTAGATATATATATACAATGCGCAGGCGCAAAGGAACCATATGATCAATAACACTCTTCGTTTAGTCACTGTTGTCAGTGATCTCAATCACGTCGTCAGGCGCTGACGGATTTCCTGTCGGACAATAATGATGTTTGAAGGCCCTTCGTGTCATGATTAAGCCGCAGGTGCACCTCGTGAATAGGATACGGAAGTCAGATTCCGAGAGCCCCGGACGGATTGACGAGTTAAGTTGCATGAGCATATCGATTGGCTTCAGGTGCTGGGTAAGCCTTGGTTTTCGAGGAGAAGGGATACTAATCTCTCTGTTCAGATTTATGTCTGAAGCTTTTGTCAAAACCATCGTCACCCATTGAAGCAAAAACTTACCGGCTAAGGCATAAGATCTCCTGAGGGATCTCGGGCCACTTTGTGACCCCTGAACTGGATTTGTATCAGCACTGACCGAGTTGTCTATCAATTCAGATACGGGCGGAGGGCGAGGTTCCTCGGGATCTGCAGCACGTCGAATCACAATTTGAATGAATATTGATATGAAGACGCGTACCTCTGGCCGGATAAGCCTGCACTTGTACACCTACCTTGGTGTAAAGACGTTCCAAGTTAACTGCCGCAAGTCAGCGGAGGGTAAGCCTCAATCTACAAAGTATCATTCCACAACTTACCCAGATATTCGCATCTGCCCCGCGCACATAACACGACATATTGTCCCGCTAAGCGGCCAGTTGTAGGCAACACGATGGCTGCCTCTGTGAACGTAGACGGTTGCCCGCGGATTGCCAGCATGATTACTGGGCATATACAACAGGGACCGAGGAAGCGATGGGAACTATGGTGGTCGTGCAGCTCAGATGGTGGGACCCGTTCCCCATTATCATTCAACGGCCTGTCATGAAGATCAGCAGCGAAACACCTAATAAGGCGACGCGTACCATTTCCACACGGTCAGCCCATGACCGGTGGCGTGGTTGAATTGAAGGACGGAATTAGAGGTACGAATCTCGTGCAGATACACACGGCTATGGGTTAAAGGCATGAGTCACAGCAGGCCAGGTTGTTAGCACCGGCACCGTAAGCCCCCCTCTTTATACTCATTTATGTGTAGGCAGAAGCTGACGCGTATCGTCGATACAGTCAGTATGAGTCAGGACGAGTCACGATGAGTCGAGACGAAGGTACTAGAATTTTCCAGAGTAAGTTTATGACTCACTACTAATATGTCATATTTTATGGCCCAAGATGCAGGTTTCGATTTCGAGTCTATCGAGCTCATTGCATCAACGAATTTCTAGAATCACCGGAGATGTCTGAGGACGAGACCACCGGTACATGCAAGAGGCCTGGCTCCAGCGCACTTCAACTCGGCCCCAAGAAGAAACCGTCGGTAACTTGACTCAAACTACTTGACATCAGCTCACCCAAACACCAGGTGCAATTCGGACCCATTAATCCATCGTGGCCGCCACTTTGGACGAACTGTGCACGCTTTATGCAACGTCCAAGCTTTGATCACAAACAGGCTTCTGCGTCTAGGTGAGCTGGCAGATGAGCCAGAGGAATCATTCACTTACGAGTATGTTCCACATCTTTTGTGAGTCATCTCTGACCCCTTCCAAATCTTCGTTGGCAGGCAAAGGCGGGAACACCGAGTTTTCGAGGCACTGCTACAAATGATACCGGGCCTCGAGGATCGTTTGATGAATGGATCTGAAAACGACACCCTATCCGTAGCTGAATTGGTAAGCTAGTCCTATAGAGTTGCCTTTTCCTTTATCACTTTGTACAGTTGCAAAAAGGTGTCTCAAGTGCCTGGTCTGACGATACAAAGAGTCTCAAGGGTCCGATCCTGGAGTGGATCACTCCGCGAGGCCAATCCCTCAACCCCCCCCTCTCTCGCAATGTCAAAGTGGATCGTGGTTTTCACCATGAACGCACAGGCTCATTGCTTTGCCCTGCAGGACAGGATTGGTCCAACCCCGAGTGCGCCATCCCGACCCCACTTTGTGTTGAATTCGCTGACCTTGAGCAGGATCCAAGCGAAATTACGCAACGGCGATATGATTGTTTCTGGTGATCACTGGCTGATTTTTCTCTACGCAGGACATGTCTACGATCCAGAAAATCCGTGGAAGGGCTTATTCAAAAGCCAAATACTCGTTTCGGTGAGTCACCTCTTTCTCTTCATTGGCGTGTCGATACTGAATAGCGTTCATTTACAATTGTCAAGAGTTATAAACATGTTTTTACGTCCCCCAGCTCAGTTGATAAAGAAGTGAAGGCAACTCGATCAGGCAATGCACGAATCCATGGAATGACTCATGTAACTCCTGCCTCTATCGCATACATTGCTACGCAGATTCGCCAGCGGTGATTCTTAGTTGAGCAGGCTGACCTACTAGTACCTCTGATTTAGGCCCGGTTCGCGTTAAGTTCATCGGCTGTTTTTTCTCGGACAGACACAATTACGGACTCGGAACGCTTTTATCACAGCGTGTTGGAACTTTTTGATGACGTTGAAGAGAAGGCCAAGGCGGATGATCTTTTGGTATGGTGGAACCGGTAAGCTACCCATCCAGTTTGGTGATGATATATTTACCCATCGCATGTAGTCACATTTTCCCGACTTACTCATCCGCGAAACAACCTGCTACCAAAGATAGCGCACTGGCCAAGATCAAAGAAAAGAGAGCTCGCATTAAGGAAGCACAGGCAGGACCTGGGGTGGAAAGGCATTCTGAAGCAACTCACAACCCCGGTACAAGTAACCGCCAGTAGATAATTCGTGTATCAGCCGCCGACCTGCAATCAAATTGTTATGTTCCTATCTCAGCCTGTTCAAGCAAGACATAAATTGTCGTGTCCTGGCAGTGTGCTACCCATGATCATTTAACGGCAGACTTCTGCCACCGACAACACTTGCCCAACTCTTGTGAACTTTGACAGTGACTGACAGTATTGGGCTTGCTGATCGACTTAGCAATTCTCACGCAATGGCAAATGCTGATAAGTACTCGATAAGTCATTAACAACTCTTGCAGCACTGGAGATATTCACCAAGTCTACAGTTGATTACAAGGGAAGGTACCACTGATACAGAAAGGTATGCCTTTGGAAGTCTGATAGACCTTGAGAAAACCATAGACATTGAAATGCAATACTGATACAGAAAGATATGTA
>CAUVYJ010000016.1:0-24997 GCA_963556145.1 Hygrocybe punicea | reverse complement strand
GATGTCTCATCGCAGGGCGTTTCACATATTGTTTCAAATTCTCCAAAGACCACCATCAATAATGTGACTTTCTTTATTACTTTCTTCGATAAGATCCGTAACTTTATGCGTGTAACCAACTTGAACTTGAACGTAGTAGGCAATAGTAAATATTTCATTTTCAAGTAAATTTCATAGAATATGTGGGTAATGAAATATTTACACTTCGGAAATATTTACACTTCGGACTGACAGGACTATTATTTTGTAATTACTGAACAAGATGCGTAGATTTTATATTGTAATTAGCTACTATTATAATGGAAATCATGATTTTATTTGTTTTCGAGCTTTTTTACCCCCTTTACTCGGAGGAGAAAGTTCGGAACATTTATCGACAGTAGTAGTATATTTCTAAAGTTAGCAGCAAAATATAATCTTTAAATTTACATTTAGGCCCGACCGTGACCATGACCACGTTCAACTCGGACTTGTGACATGACCATGACCGTACCGTCACGGTGTCAGACCGTGACTCGGACTCGGACTGGCCACCGCTGCTTCATATTGTTCAACGTTGTGCAAGCGCTGCCTGTCCCTGTCCCTTTCTCAACTGCATAGCATTCTAACGCTGTGCGAGTTCCTCACTGTCGATGTGCATCTTTCTCGACGTTATTTTAACTTCCCTGGTAATCATCATCGCACAGTGCTTCAAACTTGATATACGCATTTCGATCTAGTATGCCGGACTCGGAGAATGACGCCTCCCTTGCGTGCATATGTGGGCAGTCGTTCTCGCAACAGAATGCGTGCACCAAGCACAAGCAATCATGTTCATCAACAAAAAAACGCCTATCTAGCGCCTTAGACAAGGCGAAGCAACTCTGGAAGGGATCTAAGAGGCGCCGTTTGGGAAATAACTCTCCAGATGTCTGTGAACCTCTTCCTGCAGTTGGTCTGGTACTCCAACCGACGGCCGAGACTTCACCCCAGGTATGCGTTTCATGTTCCTAGACATGATCCCAGGAGCGACTAATGGTGTCTCGTGCAGGTCTTGGATGAAGACCCAGCAACTGGAAATGAAATCGACGATTCAAACTTGTCGATTATGGAGCGTCGACCTTGGATGAAAAGACTGAATCGCCGTCTTCCTTCGCGCTTCAGAGATTTATTACCGCAAGCTCCCCCATACCTTCCTCCTCCACAGGCAGTTGCAGATCCTCAGTTACCTGCTAGTGAAGAGCCTGCGTTGATGGGTTCAAACCTTGCGTTGCTGGGTCATCTTCGCCAGGTCTTTACTACTGAGCGGAACATATTTGGCCTTTTCCGACGTTACGAGGCTTCGACGCTACCCACAAATGATCCAGAGGAGAACGTCTCCTTGAATGAACTCTCTGACATACCCACCAAAAGCTCTACCTCGGAATCCCCTTTAACTTCCTTCTATCCTTACTCCAACCGAAGTTCGTTTCTCCTCAGTGACTGGTATTGGAATGGCGGTGTACAGAAATCACAATCCAGTTTCAAAGATTTGGTGGACATTATTGTCAATCCTGAGTTTAAACCAGCGGAAATCAAAGAAACTCGATGGGACCGTATCAACCACATCCTTGGGAGCAATGATGGTCAGGAGTGGTTGGATGCGGATGCGGGATGGACAAATACTCCCGTAACCATCAACGTCCCATATCAATCCCGCCGCGGCGTAACTTCTGACCCTTCGGCCGGTCCTCGGGAATTCACAGTTACCAATTTTTACCATCGCAGTCTAGTTTCCATCATTCGTGAAAAAATTAACAATACATCTGACGCTCAACATTTCCATCATGAGCCTTACGAGTTAAACTGGCAGCCTGAGGGGAATCCACACATAATACAAACATACAGTGAACTCTACACATCCCCTGCATTTATCGACACCCATCGAGAATTACAAGAATCTCCTTCTGAGCCTGGGTGTGATCTCCCGCCAGTGATCGTTGCATTGATGTTCTGGTCCGATGTAACACATCTCACATCATTTGGGGAGGCTAAACTCTGGCCACTCTACTTATTTTTTGGAAATGATTCCAAATACCACCGGTGCAAGCCTTCTTGTAAGCTATGTCACCACGTCACCTATTTTCAGAAGGTCTGCACTGTCTTCTTGTAAAACTTCTGCACACGTTAATTGGGATCATTGACAGTTACCTCCTGAGTTCAAAGACTTTGCGGCCAAGCAGACGGCAGGTGGTCAGGCTCCTAGTGATGAGTTTCTGACGTACTGCGCTCGTGAGCTCATGCATGCGCAGTGGGAGATTCTACTCGATGAGGATTTCCTTGAGGCTTGGAGGCATGGAATTGTCATCATGTGCTGCGATGGTGTCAAGAGGCGATTTTATCCCCGTATATTTAGCTACTCTGCTGACTATCAAGAGAAGTAAGTTTGTGACGGTTTTGTGACCGGGTTGTGCTTATAAATGTTCAACAGAATACTCATTGCGGGAATCCGGAATCGTGGTCTCTGCCCGTGCCCTCAGTGTTTAGCCCCATTAACCCGCATTCATAATCTCGGAATGCGCAGGGACATGGATCTCCGAGTGAATTTGGCCCGCGTTGATGATGTCCATCGAAAAAGCCTGATCATCGCTGCAAGAGGGAAATATACCAAAAACAAAAAGGAGTTAATAGTGACATTGTCGAGAAGTTATTAAAGGAATTGTCTTTGGTTCCGAACAAGGTTCGTGTACTAGTACAGGACTACAGGCTTGTTTATCAGTCATATAGCGGCATCCTGACATTGGCATTTATATCCAGAACGCCTTCTCAGACCTGTTGTCCCCTTTTGGTTTCAACTTATATTCAATGTTACTCCCGGATTTCATGCACGAAGTCGAGATCGGGAGCTGGAGAGCCCTGTTCATCCATCTACTTCGAATTCTCGAATCACATGGCGGTAGCAACCTCATCTCTGAATTGGACCATCGGTTGGTTCTCCTTTTCATGATAATATCAACTACCCTTACCAGATTGTGCAGTTACAGGCAACTGACGTCCTATGGAAGGGATACAGTTTGAAGGTTTCGGTTGAATTGCTCGGAGTTGAAAAACATGGCAGCCCAAGATTATGAGAATCTCTTGCAGGTACGCGACGTATCATTCAAGACATGCCCCTAACTTAATCTGTGTCTTAGTGTGCAATTCCTGTATTCGATGGACTCCTCCCAGAACCACATAATAGGCATATCCTGCAACTTCTGTTTGTTACAGCGCATTGGCATGGTTTAGCCAAATTACGCCTCCACAATGAGTTGACGCTCAACATTTTGGACTCAGTGACTGAATCCTTAGGCAAGAAACTCCATGAATTCAGGGACGGCACATGCTCTGCATTCACAACTAGGGAGCTCGAACGAGAATACGATGCCCATGTCCAGCGCCAGACCAAATCCATGGCTGCAAGGCATGCTCCGAAGGATGCTAAAAATGTGACTACCACTATTTCCGAGGGTGCACGGCAGACGGTCATTGCACCTGCCAGAAACGGGAATGCTGCAGCTCCTGCGGAGACAGGTGGTAATTCTCCTTGTCGATGGCTCAAAACTCTCAATTTAAACACGTACAAAGCCCACTCACATGGAGACTACGCCGCAACAATCAGAAGATACGGCACAACCGATTCATATACAACCGAGCCCGTGTGTAACAATATGTGGTTCAGTTCCTAAGTTCAAGTTGATTGATTGGTTACTTTTGGCAGGGCGAACTGGAGCATCATTCACCCAAGTCGTGGTACTCTCGTACAAGTCATAAGGACTTTGTCCGGCAACTCACCCAAATAGAGCGACGTCGAACGCGGATTCGGCGTATCCGGGAACAATATAAGAACGTTGAAAATCCTATTCACGAGTCTGTTCCGCATACGCCGAATATTCATCATATTATCAGACAATCCCAAAATTACCCAGTGAATATACCAGAATTTTTACGGAAGCACGATGGAGACCCTGCTGTCAAGGTAAGATCCTGTAGTAGCAGTAGCAGTAGTATTTGTGCTCACAGCTGGACGTGCTCACCTCATCTTAGGATTTCGTCCCGAAACTCAAGCAGCATTTACTGCCGTGCATCAAGGAATTGCTCCGACAAGAATCTGTCTTGCAAAATGACGAGCCTTGTCTATTAAACCCTGAAACCCCAGGTCTATCACCTGTCACACTTGACTGCAGTCAAGTTGACTGCGAGAAGATCTTTTTCAAAAGCGACCGCATGTATCGCCATCATTTAGCGAGGTTCAACTACACTACATACGATGTCTGACGATCTCAAGATGTTATCAACTCTAATTCCTCGCGTTGTAATGTTATGCTGCTTGCCAACAGAGAGAACATGAACATTGGGGCCCACCATCCATTCATGTATGCTCGAGTTCTTGGAATTTACCATGTTAATGTCATCTATACGGGATCGGGCATGCTCGACTTTGCACCAAGGAGGTTTTACTTCCTCTGGGTACAATGGTTTGAATACACTGGAAATAGACCCTTGACCTGGCGAGATTGTCGCCTTGATTCCGTTCACTTCCCGCCCCTTGCACATGACGACGCTTTTGGATTTATCAATCCCAGGGATGTCTTGCGAAGTTTTCACCTTACTCCGGCATTTGTGAATGGGAGAGTCTATCCTGATGGAAAAGGGATCTCTCGTTGTGCGAAGGACTCTCATGATTGGTGACGTTACTATGTCAACAGGTGTGCTACTAGTATATTACCACTGACTACTTTGGTACTGACTTCGCTTTACTAGGTTTGTAGATCGTGATATGCTCATGAGGTACCACTGGGGCCTTGCCGTTGGACATCATTATTCTCATGGCACGGACATGGAACACAACCTTGACTTGGAATTGTCGGGATGTGAAGCACTAGAGCGCCCTTTACCACGTGAGGAAATAGCACATATGCCGAACGAGCAGATTGCTGTTGAAATTGGTGAGGACATTGTTCCTGATGTTGATCAGGAGATGCAGCTTTGTCAAGATGAGGAGGACGAAGATTGGGACGATGCGGAGGAATCCTGCAACGAACTTGAGCAACTAGATGAGAGTGACGATTCGGACGATTGTATGGATGACATATGAATCTTGGTGATGCAACCATGCTCCGGTGCTCGCTGCTATAAATGAAGTACCTGATCGCTTAATCACCCCTCTGCCTGTAATGTACGTGACTTGTATGGTACGCCTGATCCAAAAATTGATATTCATTTTGACACACCCAGAGTTGTTGTCATATCCCATGCAGCTCCGCCGGATTCCGACGAACTCCGCTCCGGACTTTTCCGCCGACTTATCTTATCTTATCTTATCTTATCTTCTCGCGTACGTTATTGTTCTTCTCTTGTTAATTACTATTCTTCCCCATCTCCGTTTACTCCGACCTCCTTTTCTCTTCCTCCCCTTTGTTTACTTGTCACCGTACATAGCAACCTTTTATCCCTTTTATTTTCTTCCGAACTCCGGTCCTCTTTCCGGAGTTCATATTGTCTTCACGTCTCCAAGGACATGACAATTAGTCTACCAAGTATATAAACTAGAACTACAATGTCCTGTAACTCCGTTCAGAAAATCAACTTGAGTTCCTTATTTCTTACCCACTCTCAAACTTAAGGTTTTCCCTTAAGCTCATTAGTTATCTTAGTACTTAGTCCGGAACTCCGGACTAACTCCGCTCCGTCCACGTCTTCTCAATACGACTTAAGGAAGTAGTGAACCTACTTCAAGAGTTGACGTCTCCGCTCCTCCGAAGAACTCCGATCCTTCCGGAGTTGCACGCCTCTAACAGTTGTCCTCCTAGTCTACTTTCATAAAGCCACTCCCTACTACTCCCTTTGCCCCCAGCCCCTTCATCCCCATCCCCCTTGCCTGCTCTTGTGGCCTGCTTATCCTCTCCCACACCCTCTCGTCTCCTGCCCACCCTCCCTTTCCACACCCTTCCCTGCCAGAAGTCATCCCTGGCTCAATTTAAATGTAATTAGTTCACTTGGTGGAATATATAAACAATGGCTACTACACTATTATCATTCAATCTCAGATGTGACCGGCACTCGGCATCCACACAGCCACCTATCAGGCCCGATACTTTATATGCCATACTTTGTAGAAATTACCAAGGCATATAAACCATGATCCCTCAATTGCAAGTATGGTACACCATGGCCATTCAACCCCTGACTGACAACTGCCGCGTCAACCCGTACCATGCTTGACCAGCACTCGGCATCCACACAGCCACCTATCAGGCCCCGATACTTTATCTGCCATACTTTGTAGAAATTACCAAGGCATATAAACCATGATCCCTCAATTGCAAGTATTGTACACCATGGCCATTCAACCCCTGACTGACAACTGCCACGTCAACCTGTACCATCCTTTACCATGCTTGACCGGCGCTCGGCATCCGTACAGCCACTTATCAACTCCGACTGGTCATGCCAGCGCCTCACCGATTTCCCGATGTATGCACCTTTCTCTTCTCTGTTATAGGACCGCAATACCGTTTTCAGGGATCCCATTCGGTCCTTTCCCGCTGTTTGTTGCCAAGTTCCATCAAAGAGCCAGTCATTGACAAAATGCTAGTGCATTTCAGTGAACAACTAAGGGACGCCATCACGTTGTCACCCCGGGTACGATCCGACTCTGCGCAGTCTTGCGCTCTGTCCTTGTCATCATATGTGGCTCCTGGTGTCGGCAACCCTTTTACTGCCATTAGCAGTAAGCTCATTAAGTTTACTTCAAAGGCAAAAAATCTTTTCACCAAATAAATACTTGTGTAATACATATTTTGGCTCTTGAACTATAGTTGTAGTGCCACTAATTAATTAATTAATTAAGAGGAGGAGGAGGAGAACAGGATTCTTTATTTTATTATGCACATAGCCATTCTTCCCCCCTTCTTATCACCATACTAATTCATACTTGAGGTCTGATGAATTTTTCTGTTGTGCAAGTAATTTTTCAAGCAATTGTGTGTCATTTTTCCTTTTTGTAATTATAAACTAGAATAAATGTATAATACAGGGAGAAATGAGGGTAAGGAGCAGAATGCAGGAGACAAGGAAACAAAAGGGAGCAGGAAGGAGTGAGAGGGGGAGGGAGTGGGAGTGGGGTTAGGGAGTAAGCTGAGTTTGGATGACCTGTATCTTACATCGGACTGCAACTCTATGTCATAGAGAAGGAGAATCGTTGCAAGAGTAAGCTGCATCTCCATATACGCGAGGCTGTCGTGAACTAAGGTTAGCAGAGTTCCCTGCTCCGTAATCCTGAAACTCACTTCCTGCCAATCTATATGCGGTAAAAGGTGTAAACAATAAGTCATTTACGAAAATGAAGCGAAGCATACGCAGGCTCGAGGACCTTTTCCAAATGCCGAAAGATAGTGCTGAAGATTGTGGTCCGCCAACCATCTCTCTAGCTGGAAATTTTCTGGATCACCCCAAATATTATCGTCGTGTTGGATGCTCCATCCAGGAACGGACATCTCCATCTAACAGACCTTAACGACCATATGACAAGCCGTGAGTGCGGCTACTCGCCCCTGCTGGGAAAAACACATAACACCGCCTTGTGGGACTGAGCGATGCAGCCCAATTGCAGCGAGAGCAAAATACCGAAGTCTGACGAAAACAGTAAATTAATTAATACACAGCACGGAGAATACAATATACCCTTCGTCAATGGTTGCTTGCAGATATGGAATATCCTTGACTTGATCATACCTGGGGAACTCATTGCATCCAACTGTGTTTTCCAGAGCCTCCATCAGCTTTTGGTGCACACGGGGATTCCAACCAAGGAGGTGGATAATGGCTGTAATCGAATTGGAAGTTGTATTCGAACCTGCAATGCTACATAGTGCATGCCATTGTGTTGTAGTATAGAGCATGCAACGACTCACATAAGTGTCACAGTCTCGGCGATAAGCTTGTTGATTTGCTCAGGATTCAGATTATCGTCATCCTCGGTCCACCCCCGAATGAGTTTGCTCAGGATATCCTCGCGTTGTGTGCCCCCAAGCACTTCGCGACACGTAGTCGGGCAAGGTCAATTAAGCCAGTCCATGGTTTGTGTCCTCGCATAAAGAACGGATCCGGGATGATTTTCGACGGGGGTTCGAAGCAAGGATGGAGGTAGTGTTGCCACGGCTCGGTCCGAAACCGTTAGCCGATTGAGCCGAGCCGATGATTAGCCGAGCCGAGCCGTTGCTACGGCTAACGGTTAAACCTCGGCTTAGCCGTGGCTAGCCGTTTTGAGCCGTTACAAAATTTCCAAATTAGGAAATATAATGATTTCGAGGTTTCCGGAGTGTTTGCTGGCTCGCAACTGGTTTTCTGGCATTGCCCAAGGCTCAAAACATCACCAGACGACTGCTGTGCTAATGAAGGATAGATTTTGGTGTAAAATATAATAATACTGAATAATTATTGCATCTACATAGTCTCAATTACCTTGATGAACAACCATGTCGTATCGTAACTTGTAACAGTCACCATTTGATACTGAAGAGATGAAACATTGAGCCATTAAATCTGACCTATAGAAAGAAGCTCACGTTGTCAATGCTTCGGGCGTTACTGAGATGCGAGAGGGTTTGTAAGGGAAGCCATTTGAAGACACTCTTGGCTTGCGTTCGTTCTGTTGACCCAAATGTCCGGTTTCGCTGGATCCAGACACTAGATGTGGTTCGTTGTAGCAAATAAGAGGCAGCAAAATTATGTCTCCTAATTTTTACTTTTATTTTATTTTATTTTATTTGGAGGGTCGACATACCTGACTTCAGCAGCAGTGACACCATCGAGGCTGTTTAAGAGTCCACACAGACGTAGCCTTGAAGTGTGAGTAGTTTCAGTTGCGTTCATAGGTGGACATAATGTCACGACTGACAGAGCACGTAAATGTATAGCCATGCGAGAAAGCGACTTGCCTGATTGAAACATATCCCATTAACGTCGTCAAAGTATTATCACTTATGCAGTACTTATGCTAGGATTCAGCTTCAAGAAAGGCTGACGACATAGATATCAAGGCCGAGTTCGCCAGCTAAGGAATCGATGAGTGATAGTTTACCGCTATCTTTAAACCCTCCAACCATCAAAGAGTTCCAAAGGGGATCCATTGTCGAGCAGAGGTTGTACATGGCAAGGGCTAAATTGTTGTCTCCAATGCCATGTCGATAGCCTTGGAGCGTGCAAGAGAACCATAAGATGAAAGAAATCAGAATAATTATTGCTATTCGAGAAATATAACTGCTCTCACCGAGATTGTTGACTGCCATCATGATTACATCCTCGACTCCGAATACTCGCACCAGGACAAAATTTGTTTGACAAAATCATGTTCCACCACGAAGGAGAGAATGGTCCTTGCAGGTGGGAGAGTAGGCTAGTCCCATCAAAATTAGACATCATTTTTTGCAATGCAGGGTTCGACTGACTCACCTTGAAAAAACGGATAGTCCAGGGCAAATGTCCAATATATTCCGCTGATGCCCTCAACCGAGTTGTCTACAGGGAGAATGTGAGGATGTTGCTACATGCAGGCTGACACGAAATCACCAAGTGCAACACGCAAATCATTGCAAGTATTATGAGAGAGACCACAGGTAGAAGATGTCGAGACACCCCCAGTACACAGGGGGATAGGAAAAGGCGATGACTTGTGAAAAGTTTGAGTGCCCAGCACTAGTGAAACAGATGGAAGGACGTGAAATATGGACCAGAAAATAAGATGATGAAGGCCGAAGACAGGGAGATGCAGAGACAACAGGGACGAGACTTTGCGGTGCTCAGCACTGGCAAAGATGGTAGAAAGCGACGGGGACAAGTCTTTGCTGGTGCTCGGCACTGGCAAAGATGGTTGAGAAGAACATAAGGCTCTTACGGTCACAGTATGGTGAAGCTCAAGTCTCACGGTCACATGATCGAGTTACTGTTGAGCGCCATTCTAAGTCTTTTCTCTTCATCTCCCCTTGATTGAATCATAGGGAGATTCTTGTCTCTCTTCTCCCCTTGATTGAATCATAGGGAGATGTTCCTTCCTGGTTGTGTTATCTGCCGATGCCGACACTGAGGTTCTTATCTGCCATTTTGCTATGGCTGGCGTCGTCTTCCCCCTACTCTTTGCTTCCCCGGCTCTGGGTACGTTGACTTATCCCCCTCTTCGCAATGGGTTGTCATCCTATTCATATCTTGCACCAGGATCTGCCCGTTTGACACAAGGAACAGATCAAGACCACACCCTCGATACATGTGTCTGCATGCTGTTTCGCTTAGCACCGTGTTTTTTTAATCTCCACGTTTTTTTCCCTTTGCCACTACTGAGACGTTCATATTTTTTCTATTGTACTTTTACCAATAATTTGTATTTCATGTGTATTTCATACATCCACCATCAAACTCACCCGGTTACGTCTGCATCTTCAACTTATTCACCACGTTGTACAGGAGAAATGTAATTGTTAGTAGCGTTCATGGCAGGACAATAGTCATACAGCATGCACACAAGTTGCAATACGTCTTGATTGAGATCGGTTACACCCTTGGAAAGCTATCGTGTCTGGAGGTCCGTTAAATTGAAATTCACGTCAGTCATCATATATTCGACTGAACTTTGCATAACTCTTTAGACCAATATGCCTCCTCGACGTGGAGCCAAAAAGTCCAAGACGACTGCCTTTGCAAATGGCGCGCTTCAAACATCCTTCCGAATTCAAGGTAGATATTTCACTTTTAAACCCACTCATATACGGTGCTGACATTCTCATACATATCCAGTACCTCAACTGTCCACTCCAACTCCTGAACCGATCCATCGAGACAAAGGAAAGGGCAAGGCCGTTGAAGTAGACATCGACGATCCCTTTGGTCCCGGCTTTCTATCAAGACCTACCAACCCAGCCATTACACCGATTCGACAGGTGGGGCCTGCGATATTGGACCGTGCTCGGCGAAGGGTTCTTTCTGCAAAAGCTAATGACCCAAACAACGCAGCAGCAGCTGTCGATATTCTATTTACACCATCTCCTTGCTCACGCCGTCGTCGTCAACAAAGGAAGACGCCTGTCACAGCTTCTTCTCGCAACCCACCCAACTTATTCTCTTCTGGCAGCCCAATCATACCCATTCGACAAGTCACATTCCGATTACCATCGAGTTCTCCCAGTGATGGTCCCTTCACCTCACTTTCACCTCCACAAGCCTCAACTTCACAGCAACCTTCACTCCCACTCTTTGACCTAGCAACTGCTACGTCCACGTCCTCACCAACGTCGCCGGTGTCGCCGGTGTCAACGTCCAGCTCTAAGTCTAGTGGGTCAGAATCCAACCATAACCCACGGCCACCTGCAGCAAATCCGGCAACTCGTTCATCGCGAACGAATGGTCCCGCAGGCAACAAGTCTCGTCACATCGCATCGGACGTGTGGACTTTCTTCGAAAAGATGGGAAACCAGTATAGTTGCATGTTCTGCGGGTATGTGTTTCCACATCCTAGTTATTATATGATGCTGAACGACTTAAATAGAAATATCCATGCAACGAATCCAAGCTATAAGATTACCAAATTTAGTGTCAAGACATCCACCGGGACTATTCGCCGTCACTTGATAGAGGAACACATGAATGTTTGGGTGTCTGGTTGTGACGAGTTGGGCATCAAGATAAAGGCAAAGAGTGCCCAGGCTGCCCTGGATGGATATCGAAAGGGTAAAGGGCAACCAACGGGATGGATGCCGCAAGAACGCACATCGTACTCGAGGGAAGCTTTCGTTGACGCAATCATCGAGTTCATTGTCGGCGATGATCAGGTATATTTTTCGATTGTTTTATATTCCTGTATTGATGAGATATCATTATTTTAGTCAATCAATGTTGTCGAATCACCGCATCTGCGGGCAATTTTCCTCATGCTTCGAGAAGAACTTCGGGAGTCGGATATTCCTGGCAGGACTACGATCCGTAAACGCATTGAAGAGACGCTTCAAGAACATTTAGATCAACTAAGTAAAGACATGCAGGTCAGAGCGGCTGCTACCTGCATTTTGACTATTCTTGTTAATAAAGGAACAGCACTCATTAGGGAAGATTTCATTCACAATGGATATGTGGTCCGATCCGAATCATTCTCCTTTCATGGCTATCACGGCTCATTGGATCCAATCGCATACTGAAGAAACCCCCACTGGCCGTCAACACATTCTCAGATTACGTTCCGACTTGGTGGGATTTCATCGTGTTCCTGGGCGACATGATGGCGAGCATCTCGCCCATGTATTCATATACGTTACTGATCGGCTTATGATTACTCACAAGGTATTCAATATTCAAAGTTTCTTCGTATTCTCGTTGACCCTCATCCTCTCAGATTGGATGGATTACCCTCGACAATGCCTCAAACAATGATACGTTCATGGCCATATTAGAGCGTGAACTTCGGCGACGGAAAATCAAATTTGACAAAATTGAGTGTCGAATTAGGTAGGTGACATGATTTTGTTGCTGCACCATAAGTACTAATACTCTTTACCTCCAGATGTTTCCCCCACATCGTCAACCTTGCTTGCAAGGCTGTGCTAGCGGCAATCACCAATCTCGACTATGTGGCTGAAACCGCTGACGACTTTTACCCTGCAAACTTCTTGGAAGGGATTGACCGAGATCCAATTGCAACTGTCTGATCTCTCATTCGTGCAGTATGTCTCTCTCTTGCTATCTTGTGCAGCAACTTACCTTTTGATGCGAAAACATTAATTTATACTAGATCCGATCATCTTCTCTGCGCCGACAGTATTTTTCATCCTTGTTTGAGAGATTAGAGCAGAAGGAACTTCAGCTTCTGCGTGACATGGAAGTGAGGTGGTCTTCAACATTACTCATGATTGAACGAGCCATTGATCTTCAAGAGGTATTTTTTATTTTTTATTTCGTGGCCAATATTTGACGTGGTTATCTAGGTTCTTGACACCTTCCTCGAAAGCCGGGAATTTTCTGAACTGCACAAGTTCCAGCTCCGTGATTCCGACTGGAACGCTCTTCGAAAATTTCAATCTATTCTCCAGGTGAGTGTATTTGATTGTTCCTTTTCTATATAATGTATTATCATTGTCAGATTCCACATGCCTTCCAACAAATGTTATCACATGAGAAGACTCCAACATTATGTCACGCCGTACCTGCATTTGAAGCGATGCTCAATGTCTGGAAAGTACATCAAGAGCAGAATCCGGAAACTTCTGAAATCGTCCAGAAGGGGATCGACAAACTTGAATTATATAGTAGCCGAACGGACATGGTCCCTGCTTACACACTGGCCATGAGTCTGTATCTAACTAATTTTTTGCTTTTGCTGACGGTTTTTTTCCAGTTCTAGATCCATCCATCAAATTGACGTGGCTCGAGGAGTACATGCCAGAGCGAGTTGATTGGGCCAAAGATTTATTTATTAATGCCGTATGTACCAATAATATTTCCGCTTTTATCACCTGAATTACTCCATCTTACATAGCTTCGCCCGTATGACCCTACTACTGGAACCGAGGGCCCTGTAGTAAATGCAGAACCACCTGCAGTCCTGCCACGTCCCACTGCGAGAGACATCCTCGGCCTCAACCGTATTCGAGGTCACTCAGTTGTGCAACGGGCAATAGAAGTCGAGGCCGCAGCTTACCTTCGCGATACACAGCCAACAACAAAGAGTCTGACATACTGGCAGGTATGTGAGGCCGATGACAGATGTATCCATTTCATGCTAAACATAGTTGGACAAGGAAAATCAACTTCGCTATCCGAGAATTTTTTCTCTCGCCATGGACATTTTACCGATACAAGCTTCGGCAGTGCCTTGTGAAAGAGTGTTTTCGTCAAGCAAGGAAACTATGACTGCATGACGGAATCGCATTTCACCTGAATTAATGGAAGCCCTTCAACTTTTGAAGTATTCCATTCGGCAGGGAAGAGGTCTCAATTTTACGGATGGTCTGGATTGGGGTCAGGAGCTTCATGAGTTGGAGACTTACGATGATGCACAGATGCAGCTCCCAGAAGATGTCAACTCATTCATTCAGTCTCTTACAGAAAAACTTCAGTAGAAATATAAATTTTATTATGAAACGAAGGGACACAAGAACATCACGTAAATAATGTGGTCGACGTGGATGGTAAGACAAATGTACACGATACAAGGAAAAACAATGAAACGAGACCAACAAACTACGGAAATGTCTCGCCTTCTATGAACCGGCCCGCTACCTCATGTATCTTCTGAGCCAAACGCAGTGACCTTCCATGCCTCGGAAGAGATTCATACCACTTTCCAGCAGTCCGACATGGGGCCTTGTTCTGCTGGATGAGTTCGAGACGTTTCTGAAACCAGTCCTCGGCAGCGGGAGTCCAGTGGCCAACATTGAAAAGGCTCTTCTGCCAAGTTGAGTGCTTTGGCCACCAGGAAAGATGGGAGACCTGTTGGTTCGATCCTACATCACGTTGACTTAACGCATGGCTGACGAATCCAGAGAGGGTACCCACCAGTATACACCCTATATACGCCACATATGAGGTCAAGCTCATCTTCACCGAGGTGATCGTCACAGAAAGTAGTGCCATCCGCAAAATGGAAGACTTGCCCACGAGACAAGGCTGCACTAGAGGGGCCAGTAAGAACCCGTCCAGGGCCAACGAATTCCATCGCGAGGCGCCAGACAATACCACCCTTGAGGATTGCTTCACGTGCATGTGGAGAACGTAGAAAATGGTCTCGAGCCGCTTCATAAGCGGCATAATCAGCAGCATCAGGCTGGTAGCCAACTGCACGCACACCGAGAGATATGGGGGGTGGTGGAGGGCCTGTCGATGGAGGTGGGTGTGAAAAGGCAGGGCAAGGATTGAGGGTATTGAAGGGGATTCCGCGTTCCGCAAGATACCGAACAGCTTCTGTGATATCCCTACACGATCGGAGGCATTGCAGAGCGGTGACCGGACTATCTACTGTAAGCAGCCAATCAATATTCGCAGTAGCACTCGTGGACCCGACAAAATATATTTTTTGATCTCTATTGTTCATCATCTCCCTCCGCTCAATTGTCAGATAATGTTCCTGTCGTTCACGCAATGGAAAAAGGCTCGACGAACTGAGATCCCATGGCATAGCTGATAACCCGTCCACTGGTCCATCGATCAGACGTGCGACGAAGTCGAAGATTGGGCCCTTGTATTTAGTAGCCACTTGAGGGTGAGGGTCCTGCAAAATATTAAGGGTCCGGTCCCATTCGGTATTTGATGGCGTAGGACCGTCAGCATAGGCGGTGTCATCCCAATCGAATCCAAAGCGATCATAAAGACGGCAGTCAAGGGTAGTCGTAAATTTAGGAGCAGCGGCATCCGTGTGGCGATCGCCGACACCATGAATGGACAGCACATCTCACTGCCAGTGTTCCGCAGGAAGTGGACCCGCAGGTATTGTTTGGCTATTGATTTGATCAGCAGGTTGCCTCGCCTCACCTTCTTCCAAGGTGGGATCGTCATATTCACCGTCGTAGTCGTCGTTACCGAATGGGTCTTCGTTGTCTGGCGCGTCGGGGTTAAATTCGGTACAGACGTCCCATTCCCTATCAAAGGCATTATATCGCATATGTTCCGGCGGCTTTTCTTCCCACAGATCTTCTATCTCTCTGAAATTGACTCTCGTTCTGAGGCGAAAGCCATCCATTTCCAGCCAGCGGAAGACAGCAGCCCCTCTCTTCCCCGGTGCGCGAAAGCGTTCACCTTCCTTCTGACGAGCCAAGCGAGCGGCTGTTTCTTGTGCAGTCTCCATGGCAGCAATTTTCTCGTGGCGTACTGCTTGTCGAACAAAGAATTCCTGCCAAGTTTCTCCAAGTTTCTGGCGAGAGCCTGGGTTTGGCTTAGGGAACTTCTTGGAGGATGTTACATCAGTGGTAGGGCTAGGCGGTGGCGGAGACAACTGCTCCAACTGCCACTGCTGGCAGGCAGCCTGGACTTGTGCATTATTGGGTAAGTAGTTTGCCACCTCGGGTTTGGGTGATACGCGTAGGGGCTTGTCGAGGGTGCTCCATACGAACCAGATAGGGATATCGATTCTGACGAGTCTTGGGATGTGTGCCAACCATTTGCATTGATGCACGTCAATGACCACGCCTACTCTCGGAATGCTGTCGGTGAAGTCGGCGATCGGTGAATCCCGCAGTTGCTGGACCCACTCTGGGTGGACCTTGGTTTCGCTAGTGAGTATCTTCACCCAGTTGGGGTCGTCGCCATATGGGACATAGCTGGCTGTGAAAAATGAGATGGCCATCGAACACAGTCCCATCAACGGTATGAAAGCATCTCGGGACTTCATGGCACACTTTCGGGCTGAGTGTTCACGTGTATGAATGCGGAGGTAGCCGTATGTGTGAGGGACGGGGAAACATCTGTATTCAAGTGGAAAAAAGGCACCCGGGGCTTTTCCCAGTAATTCCCGAGCAACCACATAGAGAGAGGTTTCGAGATCGTGCCATTTTTCTCGGGTAGCAGCTGATAATTGGAACCCACCACGGACGCGTTCAATAGATAGCGACTTGTAATCACAGACTAGACGCTGTATTAATGGGTGATCCCATCGTATCGAACGGGGCACAAATGGGAGCTGTGGAAGATCGTTGCGCGCCCAATTCGTTGTATAGGTCCACTCTGGCCCTGGATCATCACAGTCGAAATTGTGGTAACTGGGGAAGGCAGCTAAGGGACCCGCATTTGGGGAGGTGATTACAAAGTTGTCGAGGATGAAGGTTTTGAAGGTCGACGGCATCTGACAGCAGTATTTGGGTTAATAGAATAGGTGCAAAAAAAAAGATACACACGGATAGGGATGCAAAGGAGCGGTGAAAGACGAAGTCAAAGAGCTCGCTGATACACTGTACGGGCCAACGAGAATAGATTGACCAATGGGAGCACCTGAGCCAAGGCCAATGGGAGCGTGGAGCTTGTTGATACTCAGTACAGGCGAACGAGAACGGCTAGAGCGATGGGAGCACCCGAGCCAAGACACGCCTGGAGGCTGGAGCTCGCTTGTACTTTGTACAGGCGAGCGAGAATGGAACGAAGGAGTCTCGGAGGCCAAGAAGTTAGGGCAAGTCTGAGCCAAGACGAACAACGATGGAATGCAAGAGTCTCTGAGCCAAGAGGTTAGGGCACGTCTGAGCCAAGATAAAAGCTCGCTAGTACTTTGTACAGGCGAACGATGAGTCGGGGAATGCTCACTTGTACTTTGTACGGGTGAGCAATGAACAAAACGGTAAATACAAACAACGGATCTGGCCGACCTGGGTCACCTGACAAATTTCCTTTTTTGGACGGTTAGCCGCGGCTTAGCCGTTGCCACAACGGTCCGGTCCGGCTAACAACCCATATATGGGTTAACCGTTGTTAGCCGTAGCCGAGCCGAGCCGGACCGAGCCGTGGCAACACTAGATGGAGGCCCACCACCGCCGCAAAATGTTCACGCTACGATGGAGCGTTTATAAAGGAAATAAACGATCTGGAGAATCCAAACGTACTTCATCTACAATGGAAATGGCATGTTCATTCGACACGACTGTACCATCTATCTATTCGCTGGACAGATACTAAATCTGATCCCTGCATGGCAGCAGAAAAGTCATGACTATAGTTGTAAAAGCAAGATATTCATCGAAGCACATACATTTTCTAACATCCCAATAGGTTTCCAAAATGCCAGAACGGAGAGAATGTCAAATGCCAAGTAGTTGAATGACAAAAGTGCGCCGAGTTGTAGCCTGGAGTAATGGTTCAAACTTTACAACAGAACGATAAGAGAATGCTTGGGAGAGCAGTCGTCGCTTCTAGGCGTGGTCTTGATGGTCCATAGTAGAAAAGATGGAAGGGTGGTCCCAACAAAGGCGGAGTAGAACGGCGACTTGTCAAAGGCACCGGAGCCTTGGCCGTAGACAACCGAAATCGCATCTTTATCCGCCACCGAGATGTGATTTGGTGGGATTCGAACAATTGGACCACAGTTCTAACAAACCATGTTAATGGGTCGAAGAGAAAATAGCAGCAGATATTGACATACTTTATGAGCCTCATTAACGGCGAGATACCAGCGTCCCAAACGAGCGTGATAAGCAAACCAAAGTGGTGTCCAGCGGGCGACAAACGGTCCAGGAATATGGCCAAGAGGATCGCGTTTGGAAAAGATTTGTCCCAGAAATTTTGTGAGCAACGTTGAGATCATAATAATAACTATCAGGAAGGAGAAATCCACCGACGGGGAGAGTTTTACCCGAGACATTGTGGGAGTTGGCACTGCAGGGATGCAGACCCGACGTCAGAGGCTTGAGCTTGGAGCTGACGACGACGTCCTTATGTACTCTGCCGGTGGTGTATGCCATGGTCAAAAATTATGCAAGGTCAAGATGCGAAAAGTTGTTGAGGAACAGCGAGAGGATCGATGAAGGTTTGTCATGAACAGGATCTGGTAGAAGGAAGGTACCGCAGCCTTCGGATGGGAATTTCTTAAAATCAGAAGAATCTCTAATGGTCTAAAAACCTGACTTACTCGGACTCCAGTCAACCCTCGAATGAATAGCAAATTGAGAGCGGAACAGCCAAGCAATAATGGACTCGATAGATGGAGCGTGTGGAGTAGTGAACTAGTAGTAGTATTGCGATTGATGGAAATAGGTGGCTGACGGTTGAAAAAATAGTGAGTATATTCAAGTAGAGATATAAAAAGACGTGTACCCCCATAACTGAGAACTTGATGTACTTGCCCACGACCCGGCAAGCAGCCACCAGTTTTCTTGTACTCGTCAATCACGTGTTGCAATTGCTCGCGCGGTTCTGTTAAGTTCATATCTTCAAGACGTCCACTGGCAGGCTCGCTCAGGCATAAGGTATGTACCTGGCTGGTCTCAATGTATGGCGAACTCAACTCCTAGAAGGTCACCCCTTACCAACCCATCCTGTGTTCTGCAGCAAGTGATCGCCCTTAAATTTTAACGGTTTTCCCAACCTTCAGATATTTTCCTTGATATCCTTCTGGTGCGCACTGTTTCTATAAGTTTCAGTGATGGTATTTTCTGAGTCTGTTGAAACACCAATTTTCTTAGTTGAACGACATCGAACACCAATTGATCGAACGCCAATTGATCTACACTAGGAAAATGGTTAAAACTAAAGCAACGGCTGGCAAGAGGCCAAAGGTATGTCTTTCTCTTTATTCAGGTAGCCATACAGCACTGTTAGCTAAGTCCGAACCAGGTCATTAAAGGTTCTCGTGTTCACAACACACGGAGTGGCCAAATACCCTTACCTTCAGCAAAGTCGTCTGTTACATTTCCAACTCCACTTCCGACCCCGATGCCCATTCCAATACCTACCATGACGATTCTACACTGCCACCTTCCTTTTTTATTTCATTTTGTCCTTCGTCTTTGTTTCGATGTCATTGTTTCTTCATTCGGACATCCTTGTACTTTCTTGTTCTTGTTCTCTTTTTGTCCCACCTTCTAGAACAATCCAGACCGACCATGGACATATCCACGTGACCTCGTTGTACCCAAATAGTCTCCTTGCTGACGGATGTCACCGACATTGTCTTTTCCCTTTGATATCTTGTTTACGCTATCCCACGACAAACCGATCACAATGGCTGTACTCCCGAAACAGCTCATTACCGTAATTATCATTGGCAGCATCGCCATCACTTTCCTGATCGGTTTCTACCTTGTTATGATCTATCTTTGGCATCGGCACCGAAACCCTTCCGCCATTGATACTTCTGACTTCCACCTCGACAATATATCGACACGTAATTGACAATTGCCATTCCCGGATATTTGGTTTCCATATTCATACCCTGTGCCCACCATTATCCTCCCTGACGATCCGACGACATTCCTCACCTGCATGCGAACTCTGGACAATCCCCGATCACAAGACATTTCACTGTTCTCTCTAATCCGACCATCGCCGGAGCATACTCTTTTAGACTTCGACCACAGACCATACGACTTCCCAAACAGTGAACCAACCCCCATCGCATATTGTTCGCACGACACCGCTTCAATGCAGTACCCGACAACTTGTTCCCACAGCTTGTCAGTCGTGCCATGACTCGACACCTGGACCCACGTTCATTTATCCTTTTCCATCATGATCTCGATACCTCCCACACTCGTTTACAATGATACCCTTTCTTGGACGAATACCGACATCAAGTGGACCTTCTTGTTCCACAAACAGGACAAGACATCGCTCCTCGATACGTCATCAACACAGACATCGTCATCCGGTACAGCTTGTGCTGTTCACATGTCTGACCTCGACTAGCCCACCGTCCTAGTTGGTTTTCCTTCCACACATTCCTTTGTTTTCTTTCATGCAAACCTTGCCACTACATCCACACCACCTCAAGACATTCTCATCACCAATCCCACACTGGATGATACCCATCTTCGACCCGACCGTGCAATGCACTTGCTAGATTGCACACTTGCTTGTTACAGCAAGTGTAGACCCCAAATAGGCAATTCTGCACATCACATGATCCGATGACAAATCATCCGAGTCATCTGGACCTCACCTCTCCCTCAATGACACCCGGGCCTCCAGTTGGATCGCGAGAACATCGACATGAGGACGCCTCATGTGCGCCTCATGGTGAACACATGGTAGAGTTGGACATGTTATGGCTTCATGGTTGTATTTCTATTTACCTCCCCTCAAGACCAGTCACTATATATACTGTTCTTGTTGTTGGTTCGGACTTTTTCTTCTTTTCCTTTCTTTACGTTTAGTCTGGTTCTTGGGGCAGACTCATCTTGTTTTGGGTAACCCCCACGGCTCGCAATGACATTAGACCTTAACCCCCCCTTCTTAGCAGTGTTGTCTTAGCTGTAAGCAACAATGAAAGCTGCTGTTCTCCCCTCTGGAAGCCGATCCCCTGTTAAGTTGATTGTTGCCGGAGCCCGCTGCAGAAGCGATCCGTAACATCGTCCTTGATTCCAAGTGTCCACGGACCGAAGGTTTCTCGTTACCGACTATATAGATCCAAGAATCCAAACGACAAAAAAGGTGAAGCTCGAGAAACAAGATTCTTCAATCGGAGGGCGAATCTGTTCAAACAGTTTATCGAAAGATCGCCCGGTGTGATCATATATGTTGCACTTCTGTCAGCCACTGTTAACCACTGGATTTATTCTGTTTCACCCAGCTGTTTGTTCCGGCGTACGCCTTGATGACCTCCGCAAACGAACAATCACTCCAACGGTTCAGGCGGCTGCGGAGAAGAAGATGAGAGAGATGGAGGCCTCTGGGATAACTCCCAGGAGTCTTTCAGGTAAATGGGTGGAGGACGTTTCTGAAAATCCAGAATGGTTGGTGATTTATGCTGGCCAGCATGAGGACGGCGGGAAAGTACTTCAAGATGGATTTCAAGTAAGTATCCGTCCTATAACTTCAAGTTAGAATTCTAAGTATTTTCAAGGATTATGAACAACAGTACATGTTACAGCAAACACAAGATTCTATGGCTAAACTCACCGTCGCTCATCCACCCATTGATGGAGACAAGAGGCACCAGGCCAACGTCGATTACCCTTTTATGGATTATGATGACTTGTCAGATGAAGAGATGGAACCTAAATACAGTTTGTGGATAGTTTGATCATTTTTCAAGCGATTTACATTTTTTAGATCACTACTCAGATCCAATATATGAGGCAGATATGACTGAACAAGTTGGACTAAGGCATGATGTGGAGTGCTGGTATGAACAGGCACATGAGGTATTCAATTTTATACAATTATTTGACTTTAACACTAATTTTGCATATGTGACAGGATTTAGGGCCCCTACCCTCAGGCGATCTCATGGGGGCTGGAAGTGTTACTCGGCATATGAATGGGCGGCAATATCTTCAGGCTAATTCCATGCAAGCAAAATATTTGAATCATTTGCTGAAAGCAACAGTTCCAGCTATACATGCCAAACTTATTCGGGCAGCTGCAGCAGGACGATGGTTTCAAGAACTCAATGACCGGCCTTTTCTAGGCATGGCAACTGTGTGGAAGCTTCAAGTTGGTGTTCATCTTGACGAATCTGACTGGGAGTTGTGTGTCATTACATGTGGTGGTGCATTTACTGGAGGACATTTATACCTTCCGGATTTGAATCTTTGTCTTCTGTAAGTAGTTTATTCTGCTAATTATTTCCATTGATAACTAACTATTTTATAGTTATAAACCTGGTGACATAGTCATCTTTCGTTCGCCTTATCTTTTCCATGGTATTAGTCGGTGGGAACCTCTCCCAAGGTTACCCACTGACCAATGTACTCCTGGACGCGTAGCATGGGTCCATTTTACACACAAGAAAGTGATGGAACATCTTGAAGGAAAACCTGCAGGTTGGTTTGCTAAACAGGGACGTTAGAGGGGACTAGTGGTGAAAATAGTTTGTGGAAATACAGATGACCCACAATTGCACCAAAATTATGACCGATTTCATGCGCCACGACTTGCCACTCTACACGCCCAGCAGTCGAGACCCTGGTACCAGACACCACTGAAGGTGCTGTCCCGGATGATGTGTATTGGCATCTGTGAAATGTTGGCAAATTCAAGACAGTAACGAACGCAGTCGCCAGAGGATAACGTACAGTGTTGAAAGCCACGCAATACCCACCTCTGAACCAGTTGGACAGCCACTCATGAGGTGCCATAGCCCAGCACCATCATCACCTTTATCCCCTCTCCACTGTGAGAACAAGGAAAGACGATTGTTGAGGGTGACGGAGCTGCAGTCGACGTTCCATGGAGTGATGGGATTCGGACATCTAATTGTGTGGTGACGACATGGGGGAGGATACGGAAGACAAAGACACTCACGTTTGGTTATGAATTTGGAGGTCGATTATGCCGAGACTGACCTTGAAAGTTGACTGGCGTGAACCAAAATGATGAGTCCAGTGAAGGATGACAATTAAGAGTAATATTACCTTGTATAAAGCACTAGCGGAATTCCAGACAGTTTGGTAGCATTCATTTGCGATCCATGTAGTGTGGTATATTCGCAGTCTGCAGTGACACCCATATACACCTAGCGCATATAAGCTTTCACTTGTAAACTTCCGACGAAAACCACAAAAACACTTTCTGACTTCTCGGACATCCTGCAGTGTTACCAATAGAATCCACGTATCTGTGAAAAAAGCTTAGGATAACTGCGTGCAGGGAATTAACAATGCTCACGTTGCTCCAGAACTCCCACTCATCACGTCATCACCCCTCTCCAGTGGATCTAATATGTTGAAAGGATCGTACCACAAGTCTTTCACAGGTTGTTTCCGTAGGGTTGGATTCAGCAGCGGATCCGTGTTGTACGAGAGGTGGTCATGGCCACAGGGATGGGGAAGATACGAAGTAGCAGCCAAGGTTCCAAAAGCCTGCTCCTCCAGCACGGTCATCACGTCTGAGTCATGCCAAATCACAAGCGACACATCGGTGTCCTCAGACACATCTCTGAGTTCCGGATCGCGGGGATGCTCGTGGCGCAGGGAGTTGTCTCTGGTCACGATGGTGTGCATCACGCCACTCACAGTGAATGCGCCCTTGAACACTGGTGCGACTGCGACGTCGGTGTCACCTTGATTATGTACCATGATGCGCGCCCAACCCAAAACTGATTCGTCCGCGAACCGAGGGAGGACCCCAGCAGCATCTTCTCGCGAATGCGCACTATGTATGACCTTGCCCCAGTATGCCTTGACAGACTCATGCAGCAGGGGCCTGGAGCGTATGAGTTGGGAATGGCCCCCGGATACAGGGTGGTAGACATTGACGCGTGCTGCAGGGTGGACGAGGTGGTCGTTTGGGTGCAAGTGCAGATAGGACGAGACGAAATGTGTCGTCATGCCGGAGAACATTGGAGCGCTGGGAGAGGTGGTTATGTGGGTGTCAGGGGATAATTTCGAGGGAGATGGTGGAGGGATGTGCGAGACTCTTGAGTGGCCTTGGCGGGGCACTGCAGGCTGGTGAAAGGAGAAATCTAGTTCGAGGATAATAAGGAGCAATATACATGGACTGACCAGAGACTAGAACGGAGGATAAGAGAAGGAGCACGGTGACAACGATCAGTGCATATCTTGAAAAGTTTGGAAACATTCAAAGAGAAAAATATCTTGTATTAGAATGAGATTCGGCCTGTGCATGAACGAACGTCCAACCAGGTTGGGAAAAGGGAAAGGCTGGCTAGTAGAAACAAAGCAGAAAAGGTACACGTAAGACATCCATCACACATCACTAGTACTGGGCAGTGCACGGTAACTAGCTTGAGGGAGCGAAAGAGCGATCAAGATATTCATCTACAATATCCTGCTAGGTCCCACTGCCCTTGCCACCTCAGCGCTCAGCATCTGGATCTCCTCACAAACCTGACTGCGCACGAACTGAAAGTTACCAGGTTGCCTGGAACCCAGTATCAGGTGAAGAATCAACTGTGGACGTTTTCATGTATCTCCTGCACACATTGGGAGTTGCAACGACATATGGGGAGTGGAGGTATGCCAAAATGGACGTCTGTCGTCTGTATCATGGACAGGGATAATATCCTACTTCTCTTTCAAGAAGAAAAACGATACTTGGAAGTCATCGATCCTCGACCTCAGCTCATCGCCGAAGCCATCGCATCTGCTTAATATCACAGCATACACTCAAGCTGCTGCAAGCTGTCCAGAGAAGCCAATATCCGGCTACATGTATGTATGCCAAGCAATTCTCACACTCTCGTATGCCAAGTTCTTATCCATATTTTGACAGGACCCATCGTTGGTTTGAAATTTGGATGAAAGAACACGATTGTTTTAAACACTCACAAGGCTGTCGGACCTCTTGGATAAGCAAACTGCTATTTATTCTGATTGTATGTGCCGCATTTCCCTTTGCTCTTAAATTGAAAGATTTTGCCAAG
>CAUVYJ010000015.1:0-27357 GCA_963556145.1 Hygrocybe punicea | reverse complement strand
AAAAATGCAAAAAAGTCAAAAAAAGCTGATGCTTTTGAAACACTTGGCAGGATTCTGAGTGGATTCCACATGATTCCTCATAAATAAGCATACCCCATGAAAACCAATGAAAATCCAAAAAAATGATCATTCTGAGCAGAATTCACTCGGAATCCAACTGGAATATTAAAATTGGTAGTACTCTACAAAAAAGGTTCCATTCCACTCGGAATCCACTCGGAATCCTCAGAGTCTGAGCATTCCAATCGGAGTCCGATTGGATTCCACAGGAATGTGTGGCTCAGTGTAAAGTGTTGCCATTCTTGCCTATGAGGTATTTCATGAGTTATTGTGCATTTACTGTATTTGTTTGTAATTGGCACTTTTTTTTACTGTCAAGGATTGTGCAAACAGCTGTAAATCTTGGAAATATTGAGGGTGGGTGAGATGTTTAGGAGTGTGAAAATAAATTTAACAAGAATATTTTATTGAGGCTGCTTGGGACACCCTGCAGTAATACTTTGAAAGGTATAACAGTATGTTGGAACGTGGTAATTTGCCCATAATAAGGTGGGGTGAATGGATTGGCTTCAAGTGCAATGCTCGCATATTTCCTGCATGGCCACCTAAGAAGTCAGCCAAACCTCGCGACGTTGGGAGTTGGGATTGGGTGTAGATGGGTGTTGGATGGTCGTGGGGGGGGATGGCCGATGGCCGGCGTTGGCGGCAGTGGGTAGTGGCTGTCATCGTTCGTCGTTGAGATCAGCAAACCCCGGGACAAAAATTGAAGCAGTATTCACCACCATTCACTGCACAGCACCATGGCCCCCTCGCTTGTCGCTGTCATCGTGCGTCCTGTCGTCCTTGTAAGGGTTGTTAGAGGATGAGCGGGGATGGTTGGGGTGGGGCGCTAACTTACCATTAGGGCTGTCCTACTGAAACTCGGCGTCGCGTTCGTCGTCGCCGTTGGCACAATATCCAAACGGCTACAGAGCCGACCGAGAGACTTCAATCACGCAGCATTCCACTGATCAATATATTGAGCAAACATCGAGAGCAAGAAACATACGCTTGTATCCTAGCCCATCTTGCCAGTTCGGTTGGCTAACGCGACTTCAAGGCGTTGGTGAATGAGCCCAAATCTCTGGTCTGATGCTCTTGTTCCCAATTGAAGGACTTTAGAGAATTTGTTCTCGGGTAATGTTGCCTCTGACTCGCCAAACGCCTCGCCCTCAGGTGCATCGATGACATCGAGTTCGTCCTCAGATGCATCCCCCTCGTCCCCCTCATCATCTAGGTCGTCTTTCTCAATATCAATCTCGTCATCTTCCTCCCATTCGTCAGGGCCTGGCAGAGGAGCGTTGCCTGGATTGTCAAGTTGGTCTTTTGTGAACAATCCGGCAGGTCCACCACAGACCACTGCAAGCCATCACGACGACAGTTTCTTGACGCGGATAATTGCGAAAGAGAAATTCTGCTTGCTTCAACACATTGGACTCTGCAAACAACAATTGCTGTGATAAAGCATGGCGGAATGCAGAATCCCTCCATCTGTCGATGCGTCTCGGGGGCCGTTTGACCTCCGCCAGTAACGGAACTCCAGCATATCTCAGTTTAAGCGGTACAACAGCCCGGCGCGTCATGGTGCGGATGACGGCGGGGTCAGGAACAAGTTCCCGTGCAAACTTTTGAGGAACAGTGGACGCGACGGATGTGATTGATTCGATCGTGGTATTTCCGCTTTCTTCGTCTTCTCCATCCTGAGAGTCGTCTCGATCTGCACGATCCGGAACGGGTTCAATGTACCATAGCACCAGTTGAGGAACGGTGAGGAGACGGGAATGATCGGCGATCAGATCTGCAAGGACTCTGTCCCAAACGGCGTACCAAGGGGATTCGATGTCTCGCTGGTTTGAGATATGACTGTAAGCAAAGAGTATGGCTCGTGCAGTCCTGTGCTTGGCTTTGTGGTCTAATACGTGACCGGGGAAGTTGAAGTCGGGAGGTGATCAAGTCGAGACGGGTGCATACTCCAGAGTCCAAACTTGGCTCGAGGTGATGTAAGCGTGTTTCAACTTCAACAAAACACGCCGCCCAACAGGTTTCAACATCGCAGTGACATTGTTATCCGTTCACGATGTGTGTTCCTCGCTAAATGATCTGAGGTTATCTGTTAAACCAGTTCCAGGTGTGAACAGCCGCCAAAAACAACGCGTCGTAGAGTACGCCATCGTGCTCAGGCCTTTGGTTATAAGGTAACCATGGAGTGGCTACTGGACTTTAGCATGCGCAATGGGATTGACATCGACAATGACGTCAAAAATTCTTGCCTCAATGCCATCCAGAAGATTCTGAAGGATGCCCAGATCAGTCGAGTCGTCTCCGTGGAATGTCCAGATCATTCCACCGGTTCTGCGTTCTGCTTTGCGGTCGGGCACAACAAGACAATTGAGGGGTTGGAGGGGAATACGAAGGAGAGAATTGAGAGGTTGCAGCAGGCTTTGGGCGGGAGGGAAGACTTGCCGAAGTGGTACGTGCTGAACTAGAAGATATCGGATGGCACGGTAAGCAATCCTGCGC
Organism: Hygrocybe punicea; assembly: GCA_963556145.1. Lineage (NCBI taxonomy): Eukaryota > Fungi > Basidiomycota > Agaricomycetes > Agaricales > Hygrophoraceae > Hygrocybe > Hygrocybe punicea. Next base: position 24,798 of record CAUVYJ010000015.1, on the reverse strand, counting down.
AAATCTTGTTATATATTCGTGACTTATTTAATTAAGCTTAGACGGCTTCGCCGTGTTCCTGGACATTCAACAACAGCTGTCAACAAACTACGTTCGTCGTCCAATTTTCTCATGTTTCCAAACATGACTCGACAATCCTCTCTCTTTCGTACGCGTGCTAGAGCTGTGTATAGTTGTCCATGCGCAAAGACATCAGTTCATAGGTCAAGAACGGTTTTGTCGAGTGAGACCAACGCAACCTGAAAGGTGCATGCGTATGCGAGGCGTAGTGAGATCTGGATCCTGATTGTCGTCCTGGTCCGTTCTGCGGCGGAGCGAACGAGTTCGTACGCCTGAAAGCCGAAATGATACTCCGCCCGCCTGCAACACTGGTTTTTTCTGCAGGTGGAATCCTGGGGCACGGAGGGCTGTGGTGGAGATCTCCCAACATTTTGTGATTTCGAGGGACTGCGCACGTTTCCCGCTTGCGATCTCGTAACCTCTCGGCTTGAGGAGGCTCTGCCAGACGTTTAGGGTCATGGCGGGGATGCGTTTCACTGCTGCAAGTTCTTCTGGTTCGTCTTGGTCTTGAGATGGGAGAAGGTCGTGAGCGGTGGGTGGTTGGTGGAGTGGGTTCTAGTTGCATGATCGAGAGACGGAGGAGGAAGGTCACGTTTGGTTTGAGTATGACAGCGATGATGTTGAGTGGTCATGAGAGCTACTTTCAGGCAGTGACTTTTGTTCTGGCCGAGAATGCCGTACTGGGTACTTGTTCTCGTCGGATTTGCCTAGAGTTCCTATTCAGACACCAGATGGTGCAATGATGATGCAAGAACGTACCTCCAAACTCGAGCGAATCTCAGAACCACTCTTCCTGAATGAGATGAATTTTAGCCTCGCCTACATACAGCACCTTCTCAATCTCCTCGTCGCCGGAACAGAGCGGATAAGTGACGCTGACGGGCCATTCGAGATTCGTGATGTAGACGCCGCACTGATGCGCGAACGGTTTGCTAATGGATGTCGTGTATTCCCGACAACGTCATGACGATACCTGAAGAGACAGGCAGGCGGTGTTTTTGCTAGCGTCCGGCCGCCCCATATGAATGCAAGACAAGGGCAGAAAGACCGGTGTGTTTCACCTCGTCGAATCTATATCACCACCTCGAAGCCAAAATCTGGCAACTATTGGTGATCCACGGGGGTTGGAACATGGGTATGTTTCCTTCAATTGCAAACTGTGAACAAATGAAGGATTGAAGGACTTTTCCGACGAAAGCCTCCACCCACATTGTACTTTACATCGTAAATGAGCGGGACGAGATGTGTAACTCTGTAAAGTCAGGAACAGACAATGCTCCCAGATCAATGGCTTGCTTGAATAATGTGGGCTAGCGGGACGGTGAGCCCAGGACAGAAGACACCAGAGATCGACATAGCCTAAGAATGGTCAAACTTGTGGATATGGTGCGGTGTTTATTAATAACGTTTAACCCCCGTGCCACATGCCTTGCATTGTTCTCTCATGATAGCCTAACGTCATATCTATGGTTGTCTTGGTTGTTGAAATATGGACTAGTGTGAGGTGAGATGTTGTTGGCGACAATGTGTAGGGTGGGGTGGGGCAAATACAATTGTTCATTGCCGAGATACTTTTTTTGCGTAGGTGGAACTCAATGACCCCTCTACGTCAGATCAAGGGCGTACCGTCCGAAGTCATTCGAAAGGCCGAGGGTAAACAATTTGTATGTTTCTTTTCTTTCTCTCTTTGTTTTGAAGATATGGCTGACGCCTCTGTTCAATGCTAGCCATGGTATCGTTACTTTGATTTAGTAGGTCTCCTCAGCCCCGCATAGAATGTTATCCGCTTACCTGTGTCCATAGAATCCACATGAAATCGGTGAACTCATTGGCATCCCGAACGCTGGAATATTGGTCCACCGCCTTGTTCATAACTTTCCTAAACTACAGTGCGTTTCAGGTCACCCCCTACCATTATTTTTAGTTCTTGAGCTCATTGCCTCGTAGGTTGCAGGCTCAGGTACAACCCATCACCCGATCCCTCCTCCGAATTGACCTTTCTATCATCCCTGATTTCCGCTGGGACGAGAATCTCCACGGAACGGCGGAGACATTCCTCATCATGGTGGAGGACTTTGATGGCGAAGTTATCCTCTTCCATGATTCTTTCATTCTCCGGCAGCGGTACATGGAAGACGAGCATAGTGTGACGCTCACTGTCCCCATGTTTGAGCCAGTCCCGCCTAACTACTATATTTCGATCGTATCCGACCACTGGCTACATGCTGAGACCCGGCTGCCGATTTCTTTCAAGCACCTCATCCTCCCTGAAAAGTTCCCGCCTCCGACCCCTCTTCTCGACTTGCAAGCACTCCCGCTCTCAGCTCTGCACAACAAAGAGTTTGAGGATATCTACTCGTCGACGATCCACACGTTCAACAAGATTCAAATGCAAGTCTTTCAGGCATTGTATATGTCTGACGAGAATGTGTTCATCGGCGCGCCGACCGGAAGCGGTAAGACGATCTGTGCTGAGTTTGCACTCTTTCGATTGTGGAGTAAGTGCGATCAGCCCCGGGCTGTTTGTATTGAGCCGTACCAGGAGATGGTGGAACAACGGGTGACAGAATGGCGCCGCAAATTAGGTGGGAAGGAGATCGTGAGTCTAACCAGAGAGACCAGTGCGGACTTGCGTCTGCTTGAGAAGGAGATGTGATCATTTGCACACCAGCACAGGTCAGTCACTCGTGGCTTTTTCGATTCTTTCGGCTGTTTTTTTTCTAACGTGTGGACAGTGGGATGTCCTTTCGAGGCGGTGGCGTCAACGGAAGAACGTTCAAAATATCGGTCTGCTCATTGCGGATGAGGTTCAACTCGTTGGTGGTGAGGTGGGTCCAACAATGCACGGGATCTGGGTGAGTGGATGGGTGCACCATCCCATACCATCTTCAACTTTTTTCCAAGGTGAGAGAGTCTTGAAAATTTTTGGATATCCTTCAGCCACTGATTTAACCCTACAGTACTCGCCCTCTGGATATGGATAGTCACTTGCAGAGTTCCACAGTCCCGCATTTCCCATCACTCATGATAGCCATGTCCAAGCCGGCGTATCTTGCCATTGTGGAATATTCACCAACGAAACCCGTCATCATTTTTGTCCCTTCTCGCAGGCAATGTCGGCTTACCGTGGACGATATTCTCACGCATTGTGCTGCTGACGACAAGCCGATCCGGTTCTTGAACATCGAAGAGGAGGACTTGCAGCCTCATCTTGACCATATCAGCAAGAGAAGCCTGGCAGAAACTCTTCAGCATGGAATCGGGTATTACCACGAGGCTCTCAGCAAGCAGGACAAGCGAATCGTCGAACATCTATTCCAGTCAGGAGCTATACAGGTGCTGATTGCGTCCAAGGTATGTCTGTACTATCATTCCGTACACGCGTATACAAATCTCTTCATTTCAACTGCAGGATACGGCTTGGAGTCTGCCTGTCTCGAGTTATATGGTCATCATGGGAGTACAGTATTACGAAGGCAAGGAACACCGATATGTGGATTACCCGGTTATGGATGTACTCCAGATGATGGGCCGCGCATGTAGGCCGACAGAAGATGAACGCAGTCGATGTGTCTTAATGTGTCAGCAGACTCGGAAAGAGTTTTACAAGAAATTTCTCGCCGAAGGTCTGCCGATCGAATCACACCTTCCTACCCATTTACTGCACGATTATTTCCTGGCCGAAATTGCTGTTAAGACAGTCGAGAACAAGCAAGATGCTATGGTAAATAATGCTTCTCTTTCACAGAAGATTCGTGCTTACCGCTGATCTTGATTTTGTAGGATATTTTGACCTGGACATATTTCTATCGATGGATGACCCAGAACCCGAACTACTACAACCTCCACAACGTCAGCCATCAGCATTTATCCGATCACCTCTCCGAGCTGGTAAAGAACACTCTCACCGATCTGGTCAACTCGGAAATGTATAGCGATCGGTACGTACCCGTATCTTGCTTAGACTTTCCGAGTACTCATGTTATCGGTAGAGGACAAGATGGATGTTTTGGCTCTTAATCTTGGCCTCTTTTTCCTTCAGCTCGTAATAGCTGACCCACTTGTAGAGGAGAAATCGCCTGTCGCGTCATCAGAACTGCCAAGAAGCTGGGTGTTAGGACAGTGGCGGTGTATAGCGAAGCGGACAAGGATGCATTACATGTCCAGATGGTTTGTCTGGCATTTTCCTAATTTCTCAGACCAGGAAAGATAATATGGATATTACAGGCAGACGAGGCGTATTGCATTGGCCCACCACCTTCTTCTGAGAGCTATGTCAGTCGTACATTTAATATCGGTATCGAGGACCACATTCAACTTTCTGTCAGCTTCGGATGGACAAAATTATCGATGTTTGTCATCGAAGTGGTGCCCAGGTGCGTCTTTCCCTTGATTTTTGCAGCACCACCTACATTTTCCCTTCGAAATCACAGGCAGTCCATCCTGGGTAAGTCTGCTTCTTGAAACGGTACGACTGCGACATCCAGTTCTGTACTGACGTCTTATTCGACCAGCTACGGATTTTTGAGCGAAAATTCGCTGTTTTCGGAACGCCTGGCTCAGGAAGGGATCGTGTTCATTGGTCCGCCTGCCAGTGCTATCGTTAGCATGGGATCAAAGAGGTATGTAGGGATCTCTGTCCAAATGTCATTCTACCAATGTACTACTAACATTAGTGAATCGAAGAATATCATGTTAGGTACGTTTCCTGATCTTCCTTTGATAAGACGAGTCTTCCTATACTTACTTGGTAATAAGCCGCTGGAGTCCCTTGTGTGCCGGGATATCACGGAGATAACCAAGACCCAAATTATCTTTACGAACAAGCCAAGAAAATAGGTAACCCCACTTATCCCACCCTCTCGCGCCTTTCCTCTGAATAGTGGACAAACAGGCTTCCCAGTGCTAATTAAAGCAATCCACAGAGGAGGTGGGAAAGGCATGCGTACAGTCTCATCGCCTCCCTCTGCTGCTGTTTTTGAGGAGGTGCTGTTATCCGCCCAGCGGGAATCACAAAAGGCTTTCGGAAATGCAACGGTTCTGGTGGAAAAATACATCGAACGACCACGGCATGTCGAGGTACAGATATTTGCCGACAAGTTTGGCGGGGTGGTAAGCTTGTGGGAGAGAGATTGTTCCGAGTCCTAAATTTATTTAGGCTCGGTCTTATGTGACCTGAGCCCCCCAAATCAAAATTCCACTCTAACGTCGCGGCAAATGCCGAGTTTGGTCATGTTTACTTTCTCATGCATTTTCTAATGACCACTGCTTTGCACAAACAATTCTAGGCAGGCCAGAGTTAACATTATGCAGTCCATATTTTTTTTCATCTATAATTGACTATTAGCACACTTCCTGTAAGATTTCCATAGGATTTAATGCAGTGGAACATGTGTGGTAACCATATATATGTTAAAATGAGAGCAAAAACCAATTCCCCAACTTTGGTTTCCCCTTTTTCATGAAATCCTATGCAAAATAAAATATCTAGAAAATCTCAGTATATTGAGAAGGTTCTTTTACACCAATTTTGTGCATAACAGGCATCGATCAAGACAATATTTGAGGCCTCATGACAAAATGAAGATTGGCTATATCTGAGTGTGACATGTAAAAGTGACAGGCATGTCAATCCTTTGACCACCACTCCCTTGAAATCTATTATTCTGGGACTTATTTCCTTAACATGACCAAGCATGCTCTTTCTGTGGTCACATCAGAAGTGCAACAGGTGGATGCTGAGATCAAATCGTAGCCTAGAGTGGTGACACCCCGTCATGGGTGTGCAAAGGAGTGTTGAACCATGACATTGTAGTCCCATTACAAAAATTGTGATTTCCATTCTTCTTGTTGATATAAAAAATGTAATGGGGTAGCTGAGATATATTTACAAGATATTCAAAAGAGCATTGAGCAAGAATTGTGACATTGATGTTTAGGAAGAGGTGAGACAAAAATTTGTGTGCAAAGAAATGGTATTAGTTGAAAAATAAGAAATTCTGTGGCTGGGTGCTCCCAGCTGCCCATGTAATTATAAGCTTTATTTTTCTGTTAGATTCTAACTTCTAGCTCACCAGGTGAATGACCACCAACACCACAACATCAACTGCAAACACCATGGCCAACACAACCTTAAACATCCACCTGCACAGTCTCAAATGTGCTCACAATGTGTATGCCAATAAATGCGAATGCAGGGTCGATAAGACCAAACACACAGCAGGGGGTGGTGTGCCCACCCCCTCTGCTACTTAGTTTTGTTTTTTGCTATCATGTACTTTATTCATATTATTCTTATTGCAAGGCACCATGCTACTAATACCCCACCCCAATGCCATCACCACCTTGTCACCAAACCACTGACTTGCCACATCCCCACCAAAAACATAACGTCCCTTCCCACTCCACACCTGTCAACCCACACTCAGCAGCAGAGTCAGTAGTGCACCCAAGTGCACCATGGTCAAACACAGCTGACAATGATAGATGTGCATGGCCATTCCAGTGATCGACAAAGATGGGTATCACCCCCTGAGTTTTCAACCATGGCTGACCCAATATGACCCACTGTACATCATTTCCATTGTGAATGAGGCCCCATTGGTCCCAGAACACCCACCTTGCCCTGGTGTGCCCAACCCCTCACTTCCAATCACCAGCCACCACCTCCTGCCTCTGTTTTCCACCCCAGATCACCCCTCATGTCCCCTCACACCTCTTTCTATTGCAAACAGGGTCCTGATGGGCACAAAACATCCATGTTGGCCAGAGGTGGCCCAAACTCCAACTCCCTTCACTTCCTATCACCAACCACCATCTACCCCTCTCTCAATTCCCCCACATGAACCTGCACCTTGTTTCAAGCCTGAACAAAGTGCTTAAGGCTAGGCCAGGGTTTGTCAAGGGTTTTGGTTATGTGGAAATTATTTCAAATGTTGTAACTCAGCATTTCAGAATTTGACCATGATCCACTGAGAGAAATGATACATTAGAAGGTACACTTCAATGTTGCTTATATCATGATAGAGTAAAAACTCATATATCTGTTGAATTTTCCATGTTTTTGCCAAGGGTTTGTAAGGGTTCAAACCCTAGGGTTCAAGTAAGCAAAACTTGGGGTAAGGGGCAATACTTTTTGGTGTTTTAGTTTTTAAAATGTAAATAAATTGTTCTCATTATCAAAAACTGTCTAAAAACACATCTTTCACATCAGTAAAGTTCCCCATAAAAATTCAAGTTCTAATAAGTTCATCTATGCCACTGTTATGTTTCCAACTCCGCTTCCAACCCCAATGCCCATTCCGATACCCACCATGACGATTCTGCACTGCACACCTTCCTTTTTCATTTCATTTTGTCCTTTGTCCTCCTTTCAACGTCATTGTTTCTTCATTTGGACATCCTTGTATTTTCTTATTCTTGTTCTCTTTTTGTCCCTTCTTCTAGAACAATCCAGACCGACCATGGACATCTCCCACGTGACCTTGTTGTACCCGAATAGTCTCCTTGCCGATGGACGTCACCGACATTGTCTTTTCCCTTCGATATCTTGTTTACACTATCCCACGACAAACCGATCACAATGGCTGTACTCCCGACACAGCTCATTACTGTAATTGTTATTGGCAGCATTGCCATCACCTTCCTGATCGGTTTCTACCTTGTTATGATCTATCTTTGGCATCGGCACCGAAACCCTTCCACCATTGATACTTCTGACTTCCACCTCAACAATATATCGACACGTAATTGACAATTGCCATTCCCGGATATTTGGTTTCCATATTCGTACCCTGTGCCCACCATTATCCTCCCTGACGATCCGACGACATTCCTCACCTGCATGCGAACTCTGAACAATCCCCGATCACAAGACATTTCACTGTTCTCTCTAATCCGACCATTGCCGAAGCATACTCTTTTGGACTTCGACCACAGACCATACGACTTCCCAAACAGTGAACCAACCCCTATCGCATATTGTTCGCACGACACCGCTTCAATGCAGTACCCGACGACTTGTTCCCACAGCTTGTCACTCGTGCCATGACTCGAAACCTGGACCCACATTCATTTAACCTTTTCCATCTATAACCTTGATATCTCCCACACTCGTTTACAATGATACCCTTTCTTGGACGAATACCGACATCAAGTGGACCTTCTTGTTCCACAAACAGGACAAGACATCGCTCCTCGATACGTCATCAACACAGACATCGTCATCCGGTACAGCTTGTGCTGTTCACATGTCTGACCTCGACTAGCCCACTGTCCTAGTTGGTTTTTTCCTTTATACATTCCTTCATTTTCTTTCATACCAACCTTGCCGTTACATCCACACCACCTCATGACACTCTCATCACCAACCCCACACTGGACGATACCCATCTTCGACCCGACTGTGCAATGCACTTGCCAGACTGCGCACTTGCCTGTTGCAGCAAGTGTAGACCCCGAATAGGCAATTCTGCACATCACATGATCTGATGACAAATCATCCGAGTCATCCGGACCCCCTCTATTCCTCAATGACACCCGGGCCTCCAGTTGGATCGCGAGAACATTGACATGAGGACGCCTCATGTATGCCTCATGGTGAACACATGGTAGAGTTGGACATGTTATGGCTTCATGGTTGTATTTCTATTTACCTCCCCTCAAGACCAGTCACTATATATACTGTTCTTGTTGTTGGTTCGGACTTTTTCTTCTTTCCTTTCCTTACGTTTAGTCTGGTTCTTGGGGCAGACTCATCTTGTTTTGGGTAACCCCCACGGCTCGCAATGACATTAGACCTTGACCCCCCCTTCTTAGCAGTGTTGTCTTAGCTGTAAGCAACAATGAAAGCTGCTGTTCTCCCCTCTGGAAGCCGATCCCCTGTTAAGTTGATTGTTGCCGGAGCCCGCTGCAGAAGCGATCCGTAACAGCCACTGCTTGATAAAAATACAAAAATACAATGCTTACAACCCTGGCAAAACCCTTGCCTAGCCTTAAAGTGCTGATGGGCCCCAGACACCCACATTGACATGGTGTGCACCCAACCCAAACTTCCTCGCCAACCACCACCTCCTCTGATTTTGGCATCAGCCCCATACAAACCAACAACCAACAACAACAACAACACCAGGGGCAGTGAAGATCCAAAGGGGTGCAACCACAGCCACAATGGCCTCCACCTCTTTTCACAGTAATGCCCACAGCTAGTGCCCATGCCCAGTGGTGTGAACAGATGGCAGATGGCGGTGTAGGCATGGGAGGAGGACTAGGGGCAAAGGCAAACAACAAAGCAAATGGCACTGGACAGAGGAGGTGAGGGAAGGATCATGCCTTCCCTGGTTAAGTTATTGTATAATACATGGTTGTCTATTTCTATGTAGTAAGTAATGTATGCAGAAGTCTTACGCATTTAAAATTTTATGTTTATATCTCATCTTGTTTGTTTGGAATCCATAGAAGAGGTAGGGCTGTTCCAGAGCCAGTTTATGATTTCCACCCTTTAATTAGATGACATGCACACAGTTGTACAAACTACAGTCTTCAATGAGTTATTGATACACCCAAATGTATACCTGAAATAAATTTTTAGTGATTCAAAATCCAGCAGGAAGTTTCGCAACTGTCACTGTTGAGTTCCAAGCAGTAGGTTGCAACACTGGAGGCCATCGTTCACTTTCCACATCATCTATTGTTTCTTGGTGACTTGCTCCAGCATGCCATTATTGTAGAAATATTAGAGGATTGGTTGACATGACCCCCAAAAAGTCCAAGTTGAGACTTGAACAAACACATGTATCAACAATGTTTGTCAGCATTTCAAGGTAGAGATAATTTCTCTTATTGTTTGACCTTGAGCATGAGAACAGAATATTAATCAATTTAATGTCTAGTGGTTGTTGTTAGATAGCCACAACGTGGGATTGGTGTGACTAAAGAGAAGCATCAATAATTTGAGCCCAAAAACAATATATTGCAACTAGGTGTATCAATGACCCATTGAAGACTGTAGTTGAATTTGTTTATTTGTAGTGAAATTCACATTCTATAGCTCTAGATTTCTTGACTAAATATTTTCTTGATAAGTGAATTTGCAATTCACCCCGAAAGTGTTTGAAAGATGAAAATCACTCAGTTTTCATGAGGAAATTCACACTGTTTGTTTTACTCAGTGTTTCACCTTCTCGCTAGTAGTGCATAAGTCAGACAACATGATTATAATTACAGCGGATTTTAAAAATGTAGTCTGCACCAACTTTTTTTTTTTGAATGTCCAACTGGTAGCTGCCAACATCATGATCCAGTAACATGCAGATTGGGAAATATAGACTTAGATAAGATTTGAATATTTTGTATTGGATCTCATGAAATACTGTATCATATTACATGATGTGAGAGAGAAAGTTTATCTATTTTATGAGGGCTAGTCTCTCTCACATTTACTGCCTGAAAATATCTAGTGTTTTGAAGGTTATAGGTGAAATATTATTATCTTAGGTTATCTAAAAAACGACATACAAATATTTATACATTTCTCTGATCGCAGGAAGTATTTGACAACATTCACCAATATATTTCACCTATAACCTTCAAAACACTAGATATTTTCAGGCAGTAAATGTGGGAGAGACTAGCCCTCATAAAATGGATAAAATTTCTCTCTTACATCATGTAAAATGGTACAGTATTTCATGAAATCCAATACAAAATTTTCAAATCTTATCTAAGTCTACATTTCCTAATCTGCGCATTACTGCATGTTGGTACCAGTTGGACATTCAAAAAAAATATTTCAAGTTGGTGTGGACTACATTTTTGAAATCCGCTATAAATCAAACTAAGCATATTATTTCATTTGATTACAGAGGACGAGGATATGCCATGCAAAGCAATGGCCCTCTAGCACAAGTTCGGTGCAAAGAAGAAATCAGAAGATCATTGAAGAGGTGTGTGCCCTCAATTACATCGTAGGTTGTCGTTAAATACGCATTCGGGTGATTAGGCGCCTGCCCCTGGGCTCTCGGCAGATTTGAGAGCAGATCTTAGTGCTAAGGCAATTGCTGCTGCCAGAGCAGTAAATTATGCCGGCGCTGGGACTGTCGAGTTCATCTTCGACAATGATACGCAGGGATTCTATTTTATGGAAATGTAGAAAGTCTTCCTTGTCTATTCTCACCTTTTTCTCGCATGATCAGGAATACGAGGCTTCAAGTTGAACATCCTGTTATGGAAATGGTCACTGGGTTGGATGCATATATATCACAACTTAAACTGGATGGTGCATTGATTACAGAATTGATTTCTATCCTCTGGATCAAGACTGATTGTGTGTGTGTGTGATCCAGCATTTGCACTTGTTGCCGATATGGTGTTTGTGCAGCAGTTGGCAGGACGGTATGTTTATGGCACAAAATCTGTTGTGGTCTCTTTTTTCTGTTTTTTTTTTCTTCTTTTTTTTTCTGCATAGAATCCTTCGCGCTATGTTTGAGATTTGCAAGATGGTGGAGAAGCATATGCATATGTAAGTGTCTCTTCTTGTTTATTTTCTCAGTTTGCAAATACAATTGTTCATTGTCGAGATACTTTTTTTGCATAGGTGGAACTCAATGACCCCTCTACGTCAGTTCAAGGGCGTACCGTCTGAGGTCATTCGAAAGGCCGAGGGTAAACAATTTGTATGTTTCTTTTCTTTCTCTCTTTGTTTTGAAGATATGGCTGACGCCTCTGTTCAATGCTAGCCATGGTATCATTACTTTGATTTAGTAGGTCTCCTCAGCCCCGCATAGAATGTTATCCGCTTACCTGTGTCCATAGAATCCACATGAAATTGGTGAACTCATTGGCATCCCGAATGCTGGGAGATTGGTCCACCGCCTTGTTCATAACTTTCCTAAACTACAGTGCATTTCAGGTCACCCCCTGCCATTATTTTTAGTCTTGAGCTCATTGCCTCGCAGGTTGCAGGCTCAAGTACAACCCATCACCTGATCCCTCCTCCGAATCGAGCTCTCTATCATCCCTGATTTCCGCTGGGACGAGAAGATCCACGGAATGGCGGAGATGTTCCTCATTATGGTGGAGGACGTTAACGGTGAAGTTATCCATGATCTCCAGCAGCGGTACATGGAAGACGAGCATAGTGTGATGCTCACTGTCCCCATGTTTGAGCCAGTCCCGCCTAACTACTATATTTCGATCATATCCGACCACTGGCTACATGCTGAGACCAAGGGGGTGGCGGAACAGGAATCCCGAGCCGGGGGTGGGGGTGTGGGGGGGTCCAGCCGGGGGCCAGTTATAACACCGCATCAGCAAAATCCGGGGTCCTTTTTGAAACCCTTGGAGGCCTTGCACTTTTTCGCAACCTCTTGGACTTTTTTCTAAGGTTTTTTGACACAACTTTTGCACCTTTAGCTACTTGGACAGGTTGACAAATTTTGTTGGTGGATGTGAATGTTTTTTTCTCTCTTTGTTCACTTCTTTGCTTTTTGGTTGTGTCTTACGGTATAGAGAGGAATGGAAGAGCAGGTAGAATTACTTTTAGTGCCTGATGTAATTAGATTCTTTTCATACCCTTGGTGCTCTTGTGCCTCTTTTCAATCTTGTGAGCTTTTTGGTCAAGTTTTTTGGTTCACCTTTTTTAAGTCCTTGAAGAACTTGCACCTTTCTGAACTTGTTGAGCTTTTTGGCCAAGGTTTTTGGTCCACCTGTTTAAACCCTTGAAGAACTTGTGCTACTTCTGAACTTTGTTGAGCTTTTTGTCAAGTCTTTTGGACTTTTTTCTAAAACATCTTCCCATACCTTTTGACACTTTTTTCTCAGTTTGTTAGATCTTTTTTAAAAGTTATTTAGATTGGATTACAAGCAGTATTGGTAATTTTTGGAATGAATGGTATAGTAATTTGGAGCCCCCTACCATTGTCGTTGTCACCGCCCTTGCCGCCACTGATGGTTTCATCGTCGTCGTCATTTCGCCGCCACCGCCAGTGGGTGGTTGTGGTTGTTGTCGCCCTGCCAGTTGGCGTCCTGCTGCTGTTGCCAGGTGGCTGTGGTGGTCGCCAATGCCGTCCCGCTGCTGCTGGTGCCAGTGGGTGGTGGTGGTGGTGGTGGTGATGGTCGCCGTCGCCGTCGTCCTGTTGCTGCTGCCAGTTGGCAGCAAACATAGCCGTTGCCATTGCCGTTGCCCTGCTTGCTGCTGCCAGTTGGCAGCGGTGGCCGTCGTCACCATCGTCCTGCTTGCTGCTGCCAGCTAGCGGTAGTAGTAGCTGTCGCCGTCACCCTGCTTGCTGCTGCCAGTTGGCGGTGGTGGTGGTTGTGGTCATTGTCCAGCTGCTGCCAGACAGTGCCATTGCTGCTGCCATCATCGACCTGGTTAGCGGGGGTTGGAGGTGTTGGGTACTTACCTTAGCAGCCCGGTGTTCTTGCACCCCTCCTTGTTGTGCTGGTCATTGTCGTTGTCGTGGTTGTTGCCGTTGTCGTGTCTGTGGTCAAAGGTCAGTGAGAAAAATACTAAGTCAAAACTTACCGAAAGTGGCAGCTCAGACGATGTTTTGGCACTGCATTTTGCCAAACATCGGCAAATGGTCCGTGCACAACCTCCAAACATATATATAAGTCGTGCACATAAGTCATGTACAGTCATTTGGTAGCTTCTATCTGAGTATCGCTTCAATTCCTATACTGACTTATATGCTTACAGAACAACGGTAATAGTTTATTATGTAAATATATATGTATTGTAATTTTAATTAATTAATTAGTTATATAATAATATTGTCCTTAGACGGTTATACAATCAATGAAGATTTGAACACCCGAAGCAACTTATAAAACTATTTTTGTGCCTTTGTCTGAGCTTTTCATGAATGGTTTGACCTTTCGCAAGGGAACCTAGCTTTAAAAAAGTGAAAAATCTTGTGGAAAGAGTAGTCCTTTTAAACCTTTTTGCAAGAGAAATCCTCTTTTTCAAGAGAATCACCTTTTCTAAGGGAATGGACCTACCTTGGAAAAGGTGAAACATCTTGAGAGCCTTTGAGAGCTTGCGCACCTTTGGCCTCTTAAAAAAGGGTCTCAAGGTGTGGGAAAAGGACCCCGGAATTTGCTGATGTGAGGGCAAGGGCAGGATCCTTTATCACAGATACTTGCAAGAAGAACTCTGCATTTTGAATAAGCTCGGGGATTAGAAGTCCTAAGAAGATAAACCTACTTCTCCGGATAATCAGCCAAGTATGTGAAAATTCGTGGATAAAAGCGGTGAAAAATCCCATCGCAGCATTCAACAACGATGCCATGCTTGTAGGCTTCCAAAAATTTGTCATCAATGAGGATCATCCCTTTCGCATGAAACACCTCGCGACGGCAGTGAACCACGAAAGCTCGACTAGGCTTGTGTCCTCCAGTATACTGAGTAGCAAAATCTTTGAATGAATCTGGTAGCTGCAAACCTTTCAGGAAAAGAAAGATTCCAGAAGAAGGTTGCTTACAGCCTGGAAGTAGGCAACATGATTGCACAAGTTGCAACTTGGTTTACACCAGCGATACTTAGACTTGTTCCCAAAGAAGAGGTAGCAAGGCCAAAGCTTTGCGCTGCTTAAGTTTGTCAACTGCGTAGCATCAGACCAGAACATCATGGCCACAACCACTTTCTGGAGATCACAGCCAGGCTCCCCAGGAGCGTCTTGTAACTTGCGATGAGCATCTAAAAACGCTGGCGATGTGTAAAGTTCCCCAGAAACCCGCACATTGGTGCTCGTGATTCCCGGCTTCCAAAGTAATTCGAATGGTTCATAATGGAAATGACGAATATCTTCTGGTTTTGACAGCTTTTCACAGATCACCGAAACAAGAGAACGGTGGTAGAGATCAACGACGTAATCTTTTGGGCCCGATACTTCGTTTTGTTGTGGAAAGGAACCGAAATATGAATAGGAGTCCTATTCCACCCAGCATCCACATCCATCCATTCTGGTTCTTCTTCTTTCCCATCCGTACAATCAAAGTCATTGCTAGCTAATTTGGCATCAACCTTGCACCACTCTGTATGTCGAACATCTTCTGGGCAAAAACCTGGGGATTCTATGATGCTCAGAAGCTGGGAAAAGCTCTCTTGAGATTTCTGTATTCCACCATTCCAGTACCAATCGGTTAGGAGGAAAGAGCTTTGGTTTGGATAGGGATAAAATGACATTTCACTCTGAGGTTCCTGGTTGTCAGATAAATCATGCAAGGTAACGTGTTACTTGGGGTCGTGCGATGGCAATTTTTCTGAACAGTATCGTCTGAAAAGGCCAAAACCATTTCGAGGTGTTTGGATGATTTGACGGTCAAAGGTTGAAGGACTGGGGACAGGCGACATTCCTGAGCATGTGGATGGATGATCAATTGGGATTTCAGATGAGGGAGGTATTTGTGGAATAACATTAGATGCAGGGGGTAGGAAAGGTAGCGCTTGTGGGTCAAGATCCTGGAACCATTTTGGCAGGAGGCGATTCAGTCTGCGTGGCCGATCATGAGGAAGAACGTCCTCTGCAATGGAGTCAGAACAGTCCTGAATGGATATACTGAGCAACATTGACTATCTGATACAAATAAAACATACTTGAATAGGAGGGGACAATCATTCCGCAGCTGCTTCAGACTGTTTTAGGTCAGGAAAAGAGGAGTCGGTGGATATTAATAACTGACGCACCATGGTTGCATCTTCCATGACGTTGGCAATGCCAACATCCTGAGAGGACTCAATGTTTCCTTGCAGTGATTCGGAAGTGCCAACACGTCATCTTTTCCTGCTGTCCCATATTTCCCTTGCCTTGACTAGTGCCCCCAGTAAACATTTCTTAGTCCTGCCACAGGTGTGCTTGTGATAGTTCAGTGCACCAGGCAGTGAGAACGACCTTCCACAAATACAAATATGGGGGATCCTGATGTCCAATTCCATGGCGCAGGGAGGGTGTAGGAGGCTACATTGATCATCACTCGATAAAGAAAAGACTTCTTAAGGCTGTCTGCTAGTGATGGATGTCTGAGTCCGAAGATCGAATTGTCCCAAGCCATACAGCCATGATCTTTGTTCCTTTTGTTGCTAGTTTGTCGCTAGAGTTTTGGATCACTAGATCCTCTGGGAAATGGTGAAAGCTCTCGTCATAGTCGATGGTTCTTGCCGGCGCTTCACACCTTGCGGTTCAACAGTCAGTTACCTTCAAAAGTTACCTCCTGAGAGGCTTGATGAATGTTGCATCGATGTTTAAATTAACAGCTAATAATGGTCGAGTTAAGTGTTAATATTAATGACAGTAATTACCCTCGGCTGAGATGTGATGCCAATAAACATCGATTTACATTTAAGTCAAAGATGACTGGTTCCATGATCATAGAACTTGCAAAGAAACAATGGTTCATGCCGTCGCATGGGCAGATCGCTCTTCTCTACGCCTTCGGGCGATTTGTCGGAGTGTGAATTTCGGTTACCTGCCCTAAAAGCAGAGGCAATGCCCCGCAAGATCAGCCCTTTGATTAAGTTACTTGCACATGGCTGAACTCTAAATCATCAGGACCCCGATGTATATTTGATGAACCTATAGACTTCCATTCTTAAGCCAATTTTGGCAGGGAATTTGAGAGATTGACATATTTTAGAAACTTTAAAGACATTCACTGAAATTCTGGCTTGAAAAAAATCTTTTACAGCGTATTCGGAAAAGCATGGCCAAACCAACTTTTTTTTTTTGAATGTCCGACCGGTATCCTACTGACATGCACTAATTA
This sequence comes from Hygrocybe punicea, assembly GCA_963556145.1. NCBI lineage: Eukaryota > Fungi > Basidiomycota > Agaricomycetes > Agaricales > Hygrophoraceae > Hygrocybe > Hygrocybe punicea. The sequence goes on along the minus strand of CAUVYJ010000015.1, from coordinate 7,977 downwards.
GGAAATATAGACTTGGATAGGATTTAAATATTTTGTATTGGATCTCATGAAATTTACATGATGTGAGAGAGACAGTTTATCTATTTTATGAGGGCTAGTCTCTCCCATATTTACTTCCTGACAACTTCTAGTGTTTGAAGGTTATAGGTGAAATATTTTGGTGAATGTTGTCAAATACTTCCTGAGATCAAAGAAATATATAAATAATTGTATGTGGTCTTTTAGCCCTCGAATATGGAATAAGTTTCTCCCTAAAACCATGTTGACCTCAGCATTCCTTGTAGAGCTATTCACCACAAGTCAAGTGGATAACCTAAGATAATGTGATATTTCACCTATAACCTTCAAACACTAGAAGTTGTCAGGAAGTAAATATGGGAGAGACTAGCCCTCATAAAATAGATAAACTGTCTCTCTCACATCATGTAAATTGGTACAGTATTTCATGAGATCCAATACAAAATATTTAAATCTTATCTAAGTCTATATTTCCTGATTAGTGCATGTTGGTAGGCTACTGGTCAGACATTCAAAAAAAAAAAAGTTGGTTTGGCCATGCTTTTCCAGAACATCGACACCAGCAAATAAAAGTTCGCAAAATTATGCGAACTCAAAATGCGAACGTAAATGTGAACATTCCCCAACACATGACAGGGTTTGTGTTTCATTTAGGAGGGTTTGCATTTCCTTGAGGAGGGTTCACATTTCCACTATCAGGACTCACATATCAAGATAAGAGTGGCTTTCTGCCTCCAGAACATCAACACCAGCAAATAACAGTTTGCAAAATTATGCTATGTCTGACAGTGACACCATCGATGAGGTAGACAGTGAACTCACTGTGGCATGTGTAGCGGGCTTAAAGCACAGTGGCCACTTCCAAAGTAGTACACTGCATATACATGAGTTCGCATCCTGTTATCAGCTCAAATATCAAGAAATTCATATTTTATTCAAATTATTGCGCTTTTCAAAACTAATGACATTTCAAAAAACAAATTTGTTATGTTTGGGAACCCAAGTAAATATTGTAACTCATGAAATACTGCACAGATTTACATGATTGTAGAATGAAGTTTCATCCAAATTTCAAGGGCTAGCCACTCCTGTATTTAAATTTAGGAAATATTCAGATTATTGATAGTTACAGGTGCATTTCTGCATTTCAGTGACTAAAACTTGTACAATGAATAACTTTACAAGGAATGCTCAGATTTACAAGATTGTAGGGAGAAAACCATTCCATTTTTGAAGGGCTAGAAGCTCACATACCGGGATTTTGTATACCTTTGGGCATTAAGACAATATTTATTCCAACAAGGCACAGACTTATTACCTGTGCAAAACCTGAACTTAAGCAAAATCCCGGTATGTGAGCTTCTAGCCCTTCAAAAATGGAATGGTTTTCTCCCTACAATCTTGTAAATCTGAGCATTCCTTGTAAAGTTATTCATTGTACAAGTTTTAGTCACTGAAATGCAGAAATGCACCTGTAACTATCAATAATCTGAATATTTCCTAAATTTAAATACAGGAGTGGCTAGCCCTTGAAATTTGGATGAAACTTCATTCTACAATCATGTAAATCTGTGCAGTATTTCATGAGTTACAATATTTACTTGGCATAAATAGTTGTGTTTTATTCAAGTTTATTGAGGTTCACGTTTTGCGTTCATGTTTCAAGTTCGCATAAGTTATGTGAACTTTTATTTTCTAACATTGATGTCCTCTGCTTTTCCGAATACACTGTAATATATAAATGGAACATACAACTCAGCCAAAGCTAAGCTTGAAGACCTGATTTGAGTAAGTCAACAGACATTAAGGTTCTAGGCTGGATTTGGCTGTAAGAATTGACAGATCGTGGAACAGTGTTTGCCTAAAATTATTACCATAAAAGCTTTGGAGATAGAAACATTTATACATTCATTTTTTACACTAGTGAGTTGTGAACTCATAAAGGGACTGGGTGTTCGTGCAGGTGCAGGGAGTCACATGTGATGGTCTCCATGACACATGTCACACCTTATAGATTATACTTATATTACATAATAAGCAAACTTTTTCTGATACAATTCAATAGTTTCACGGGGTCCTTGCCATGGTTGATAGAAATTAAGCCAGCATGTGCTGACTCGGAGTAGTAAATAAAGACTAGGCAAGGCATTCCACTGCACTTCACCACTGGCCACTTACACCTTCTTAGTGTTTTTAATCACACTGCGATGTGTAACATCGAAGACTTGCGGGACACATTAGCGTGTTCTTCACCTACTCCGAGTCATTCTGCCGCTGGCCCCTCAACCCCTTGTCTTGTGCATTCGTCCCCCCTTCATCCGGGTGACTTTCCAACACCTACCGCCCAACTGACAGAAGCCAGTTTGCCGTCAGCAAACTCACTGATACCGGAAGCAGAGGAGGATATTTTGATGGTATTTAAGTCAGATCCCAATGTTTTTCACTGATGGACTCATCTGCGGTTCAGGGACTAAACTTGCCACCTTCCCTAGACAGAAATGATGCATTTCAGCTCACCAAAGCTTATGTGCACACAACAACTAGTCTTCTTGAAGCTGAAGCCTTCATCGCAGAACAACGGTACAAACAGTGTCTCATAACAGCGAGATCCTTCAAGCTGCTTATGTTAAAGGCATGCATAAAGCATGACAAAGCCACACACGCTTTGCACCATCTCAATACATCCGACTCAGGCACCACTAGTAATGGTACTATTCACAAGTGTCATTGGCAAGCCGCTTGCCGGTGCTATTCGGCACCACCAAATTCGGATATTCCGATCATCTGACCAGTGCCGTTGGTTGGCGGTGACTGACAAACTCAGAGGGGAGAGCCTAACGTCTTTGCTGTTGATACATACATATCCCTCTGACAATTTTTTTGTTCCATATGGTACCATATGCTCCATGTTCATTTCTTCATCAGTACTATATTTTGTTGTCTTATCACTATGCACTTCATTTCTTTGTACATTTTATTCTTGCCCAGTCATCGTACTGCAGCGACATTGTGAATTCCATATTTCAGGAAGGGAATTTGTGCATTTCGTGAGTGCAATAAATTTATTGACTCATTCTCAAAAACTAGGGTCAGATAGGTTGCGCATCCACTGAACCATTGTCGTCATCATCTGATGCTAGCGTAAGATTGATCACGACAGGAAGATTTGCCACCATTGGAATTTCTGTACACTCATGGTCATTAAAAACCCTGCGAGTGATGACCAGCCCGCAGGGGCACCTTGCAAAGAGTTTCCTGAACTGGGCCTCAGAGAGCCCAGGTTGTACCCCAAGAGTCGAGACGGAGAAATTGATCCATGGGGGTCGCAGGGCGCTGCATGGTCCACCGATAAGTCGGAATTCCTCCAAGAACATCATTAGAATGACCTATAAGCTGCATGAGATCCAATAATCTTGCTGAAAAGTGCTTTGTTCACCCTCTAACTTTGGCATTGCTGATAATGCCACGACAGACAATCCAGTAGTCATGTTTGTTCTAGGTGAATGAAAAACAAGTGGCGGTACATGAGACCCAGCAGCTGCAATTGAAGTCTGTCAACATTGATATCGCTAAAGGAACAAACTTACCTTGGAATGCATATCGTTTTACCAGCAGACCAATGCGCATGTACATGCGCTCCATCAAGACTTTAAGTGAGGTATATCAGATGCATTTTCAAGCATGAACGAGATCTGACTTACTCGAATATCCGCAGGTCTCCGTAGCACAACTAGCTACATATTCGCCTGAAAATTGTCCACCAACAATCACACAAATCATGGATTCCGTGTAGTCAGTGCCAATGGCATCACAGGCACAAAGGCAATAAGGACCCTGGAATTCATGAGTGACACGGTAGTTCGAGAGATCAGATGGGGGAACACGTTCCCCTGTATCTGCAATAGGCCTATGAAAAGTGACTATTCAAAAACGGTGGGTGTAAAACGAGCAAATACAAGTACCAAAACCAAGGGCGGAGGCCATGCGACGCTCGCTTGTAGTGAAGAATAACATTCTTGTGTTGGTACCTCCGAATGTGCTTGAGGAGGTGCTCCCTAGAAGGTGGTGGGATGGACATTGGTGTCAACGTGCAATGTGAGCTATCCACTGGCAGCAAGAGAAGGACTCGGAGGGCACCAATATGAAATGTCAAGGACACAACTTTTGTAGTAATCAGCTGTAAACCTCATGCATACGATGATACCACAAGATCAACATCAGAGAAAATAAAGATCTCACCAGGAGGCTAGATCATTTTGAAAAAATCTAAGACAGGTATCATGCATTCCATTGGATGGCGTCAATCAATAAGACTGAGAATAAGAATGTCAAAGTCGCTCTAAAGACCTGCTAATTACATTGGAACAGGTCATTAACTGTGCTGTTCATGAAGATGGCTCTCATTGGCATGCACTGGGCTCAACGGTACTCGTAAACGGTCCAAACTTGAATGACGCAATCCGATCTGAAGCGTTGAAGATCATGATTCCAAACTCCATTCAAGCTGTTTGAAGGACTCACCCACCGTTTTCATCGAAAATGAGAACATGTCAACTTGAAGCAACGTTGACAGAACCCTCATTGCTCATTGATGGGGGGACATCCAGCTGTTTTCAATTTCTGTCTTGGAGGCTTCAAATATTCAAACAAAGACAGGCCCTATCAACTGAACGACCTCATTCAAAGATCAAACACGGCCACTAGTGTGTTGGACTGAAAATCTGGAATATCTTGGGGCACAATATGGTACTTTATGTAAATACTACCATGCCATATCCTACTGACCGACGTATACTTGATCTTCCAATAGTGCCATGGTATTTCGATTATGAGAGCATAATTTGTTACACTAGATCTGCAAGTCTTATTCATAAATATACCACCATCCCTCGATCCTAGATGCAGCCAGCCAATTCACCTTTCTACCCCCATTAAATCCCCTTTGCCTTGGCATCTTGAACGTCCCAAATGTCTTCATCACTGCACAGTGCAAGCCTCGTCGATACCTCTCTGCACTCTGAGGCCCTACTAGAATTAGTTAATGTCAAGGTTTTGAGCACCTTCTTTGGTAGGTGCAGGACAAGTCATACTGGTTGTTTACATCAATATCTAAAATTTACAGGACACATCGTAGATTGTGTGATGGGAACTGTGGATTACATGATGCGTCATTCTCCCCAGCTATCAGGGTACCATTTATTGCGGCAATGGAGTAGTCTGTTCAGAACATTTGCAAGCAATGTCATCAGACAAGCACAACTTACGGCACCAGTACTTCTTTTACATCACTCATCTATCTCAACAGAGCCAAGCGACACCTCTGCATCGCCACTGTAGAGTGGGCATTGGAGAGGGTATTTTTAGGCGCGATTATAGTCGCTTCAAAGGTAGTTTACTTGTTCCTCTGCCTCTGAGTCGCATCTAGTGGTGTTGACATTCTTTCTCAGTACCTAAACGACGCTACATATATGAACTTACATTGGGCCAAGTTCTCCTGTGTGTTTGGACGGCATGATGTGGGACCTATCGAGTGTGATGGCTCAATGTGCTGTATTTTATTGCTGGTATACACTGGCACTACTCCGAGTCAATGTAAAGTCACCATGGGAATATACTGTATCTTATCCCAAATATTAGATGTAATTTATTATTTATTAATAATAATATAATATAATGAATTAGGTAAAGCACAGAGACGGATGATGCCGAGTGGAGTGTCAAAAAGCAATTGTTGTTTGAAAACTCTGATCGGCATTATCCATCTCTTGTGCTCACCCCCACCAATGAATCGGACGCTTGTCTACCAACGACACTTTGTGATAACTGTCGAGCATGAGTGCTGACGAGAACTGTCCTTGTGATGAGAAATGTATTGGATCCCTTCAGATCTTTCTCACCGTTGAGCAGATCCGTTATCAACACAATGCACCTTTGAAACTCTGTCACTTGAAGTGATCTTGGACTCCTCAATTGGATCGCACCTCTTCAGGAATGAATATATTAGATCTTGGTTCAGGTCGTTACGTACACCCACAGGTTGCCGCTGATCTTGCATAGTGCGAACCATCCTGGTGTCCTGACCTTATTACACTCAGGCCCTCTTGTTCAATACTGGTGCGGCATTCATGAATCCTCCGCTATTTATGAATCGATACAACTCATTCTAGTTTATTGTAACCTTCCGCTCACCCCCACCAATGATGAGTGCTGACGAGAACCATCCTTGTGACGAGAGCTGTCTTTGTGATGAGAAATGTCAAATCAGATCTGCTCAGATCTTTCTTGCCATCGAGACTGTGTTGGTGCTGATCTGTATTATTGACACAGCCTTGGAAACGCTGCGAAGTGATATTGGTCGTTACGTACACCCTCAGGTCGCTGCTGATCTTAGTGTGAATCCCAGAACTGTCTGGCGCTTAAACTCAGGCTTAAACTCAGGCCCTTTTGCTCAATACTGGCAGCATTCCTGCCAGTGCATCCACTATGGATTAATACCGTGACGGCTCATTCTATAATTCCGAGTCTTCATCGTCGTTCCATTCCTCCTCTCAGTCCAACTTTCCTTTCACCAGTGGGTCTTTGTGGGATTCCGACTCAACTTCCGGTTTCGCAGCGCTTTCAAGCCCAAGCAACAACGCCAATTTGAATGTATGTACCGATACTGTCACTGTTCTTACATTTCTTCAGCGTCTTACCCTGAATTTCAGTTTCATTTGGAGGAAGACATACAAGTTATTGGTTTCAATGAGGAAGACTAGAATCATGTGGGCATATTGAGCATGCAGCCTTCCTCAACTTTGCCCCGACACAGTACAAGCTCAGCCACTCCTACGAATTCACTCAGGCCCCTTTCCCTTTTGACTGCCTGCTCAGCGACCAGTATTACAGCCACGCTAGCCAGCAGGGCAAAATCCCACAAGATTTCTTACTGCGATGTTTCAGTATCAGGTGACGTCTTTGTTCACAATCAGCTGAAATGCCTCGTCAAGGTTGTGTCCATGGATTTCCAACAGCATGATTGCAAGGGAAATCCTGTTCTTGCTTACCTACAGTGTCATAGCAGTCTCCAAGGGCTCCTGACTCTTTTGGCAAATGACAGATACACTCTAGCCAGCACTGGAACGGTTTTCAATGCACCTCTCATGAACAAACCCTACTCCATCATTTTGGGAGATTTCAATCCTATTCATGTTAATTCTTACTTCTCCGACTATGCCTCCCTCCCCGCTACTATTACCCATGGTCTAGGGTCCAGTGTGGCCACCTGCCGTTACATCGAGAATATCGTTGCACTTGGCCACCCTGATTGTATGGTAGCCTTAGTTTTGTTTTTCCCTCCCCATTGTTGTTCGTGGGGAGTGTTTCTTAGAAAAACCGTTCCTCACCAAGGGTATCTGGAGTGCGACTTTGATCGGGAAATTACCTTGTTGTTTGGCAAGGGTGGATTTGTCCTTGTTTTCAACTCAGTGTACTTACTCACTTGCTAGTGGGGTTATAGGTTGAACCTAGTGATGATAGTTATATGAGATAACAATATAGTTATCTTATGTCAGTGTTATTAGATAACAAGGCAGTTATCTAATAGTAATGGTTAAGAATATGAGATAGCAGTATACAGTTACCTATCAAGAGTAGTTGGTACTTGATAACAATATACAATACCTGTCAAAGATTAGTTGATGTTAGATAACAATGAACAGTTACCTTACAATAGATGTAAGTCAGAGTATATGACTTGGAGGGTGAAAGTATAGTGAGGTCTTCCAAACAAGGTAAGACTTTGAGATGATAGACACTCAAGCAAGGGTAGGTGATGAGTGTAAGTGGTAATGATGAACGATGAGCGAGAGGATAGTGAAGTCAATGAGGGATATGACAATAAACTATCAACAAAGGATGCGATGATAATGGATACGTGGATAAAATAAAAATAACAAGAGCAGTTGATGTTCAAGATAT
>CAUVYJ010000014.1:0-28829 GCA_963556145.1 Hygrocybe punicea | reverse complement strand
AACACTTCACTCCTCTGATCTCTTTCCAGCAGATCACCCTTTCTAGTAGATTCCATTCCGGATCTACACCCGAACTCGCCGTCACAATGGTTCAGGGCGGTTCAGGTTCAGTTCACGTGAAATCCTGAACTGAACCTGGAGTTCAGTTCAGGGTTCAGCCAAAATGGGTCTGAACTGGACTGAACTGAACTTCGGTAGCACTAGCATCAATGACTTTGATAACAAATGAACCTGTGAATATTCACATCATGGATCGTACAAATTCATGTCATCTTCTCTTTAGTGGGGTTGTGCTCATGCTCTATGGGTCGCATATGAAGAAAGTACTAAGGTGGCACCGCTTGCTGAAGCCATATCATTGATGACGGCCGATATATTCTGCTGGATGCGCAGTCTGGGTGAAACGGTTACCAATGGTGGAGTGTACTGGTCTATTTTCAAGATCTTCGCTCATTTCCTTACACCCCAAATCCTCATATGCTATGCCCCAAGCTTTGGCAGTGCTTCATTCCTCTAACCAGGAACTTTTCCGTAGCTTGGTCGCTATTTTGGATCCTGAGCTCACATTAGCTGTGTGTGATGTAGTTACTTTGCTGAACCTAAAGTCTTTCCCTATCGCTTCCTGTCGATCATCGCCATTTCCTGTGACAGAAATTGGAACGAATGTAGCAGAGATTGATCGCATTCAGTAAAAAAGAGATCTTCCACAGCATTCGATATTAGCCTACCACAGACACAGAATTTGCAGCGAGATGAATTCCAGGACAGATCCGCTGGTGAATAATAATTATGAGATCGCATTCTGAAAATACTGGGAGATAGGCCGCTGCCATATGGCAAGGTGTGTCTGAAGTCGTTCGTGTCGAAACCTCTGGTTCCAAATTCGGTGAGGATATAATGATCTGGCCAGAAGTCGTTGGGTCACTCGTATATTGTCTCGTCGTGAGTAATTCATGGTACATACAGAGCAAGATGGTTGCGCCACGAGGCACCGTATATCCACAATACTGCATCATTGCTGTCAGACAAGCCAATAATGTGTTTCCGGCTTTCGACACTCACATGAGCGTCGTCTGTGGTGGCATGAGGAAGACTGAGAGGAGCTGCAGGTCTCCATCATTGAGTCTTGGGTGTAGGGCAGATCAACTTCAATTGATGTGAAGAGAGGATTTCTGCATGCACTTCTCTAATGATGGCTCGCACATATGGGAGCTTGTCGATATCCTCAAGCTTTGGCAACCTATCACTGCCGACAACACGGTCAATTTCGTTATGGGCTTTTTGCTGTGCTTCAGGGTATGCTGTCAACGCAAGGTATAGGGATTTTGGGTAAGATGGTGTTGCATCTGAGCCCCCCTCAAACAGGACGCCACCGAGATATCTAAGGCATGTCGACTTTGGTGAACATAATGGAAAAGCCCAATTCCAGCACTTATGCCATCAATTCGCGGTCCATTCCTAGGGTTTTCTGGCTTTCGATGATGGTTTCTATAAAAGTGCTGACGCATTCCCCCTTATCCAAACGGTTTTGGACACGGTCCAGCATGCTGAAGTAGTGACCTCTCTGCAATTTTTGGACTTCCTTTGCCTCTGTCTTCCACGGGGCCCAGCACTCAGGACCTTTTTTTAGGATGGGAATCAAGTCTACAGGTGGGTGCCGCCCAGGTTCCATCAGGCGAAACCACAGAGCAGTGATGTGATAGAAGTCGGACACCTCATTGCTCTCAAAGTGCGGGAAGCGAGCACTGTAGATGACAGATGAGATCACAGAGTAGGTATACCGCTGAGCATGTTGGTCAAAGAGCTGAATGCAAAGAGTCAGTACCATTTTTGGACTTCTGCGCACGCAGGGCAGCGTACCTGAGGGTCCCTCATTATCTCGTACATGAACTGGATGGACTCGGCATGCTGAATAGGAAGATGCTGAGCGCACTTTTGGACAGTCATGATGCTTCGGGCAGCCTGACGTAAGAGAGACCAATTAGAATCATCTACGCAATATGAGCATCTTTAACGTAGGTCCTACGATCTTATTTTTGGCTGCTCACGGTAATGCGCCTGGGCTTATAGGAACACCGCTTGTGACAGTATCTCCGTTGGATAGTTGTTTGTGGGCGGTCACTGGTAATATTGCTTTGCTTGTCAAGGAGGTCTTTGACTACCGTGTAGCTCGAAATAACCCCTCGCGGGGGACTTGAAATCGATGTTGCAAACTGAATATATATCGCCATAGAGTCTTGACCACTCCGTCAGCCTGTTCGTGTGATGTTACGATGATATGATATAAGTACTTGTAGGGGAAAGGGCGCATACCGAAGGTGTGCCCATTTATGAACTCGTGAGCTTCCCCAGGAGAGGAAGGGTAGTTGGACCAGGTGGAAGATCCTTTGTCCAACGACCGATAGTCCCAACCTTGTAGGAGTTCCGAACACCCTTGGAATGGTGGAGATCGGCTCTTGAACTATAGATCCATTGGTTTATTTTAAATATTACCTAACATCGGTCACAAATCTGTCACCCATTCAGATGGTGCTGTGTCTCTGGTGAACCCTGTCAATATGCCGCGTACCCCTCCTGTACCCCTCCTGTACCCCTCCTCGCCAGTTTCCTGTGCTCAGTGAAACCCCATTGAGCAAGAAAGTCTCCGGCGCCACGTCTTACACGACAAAAGAGACATGAGGATGAATGACCTTGGCACAGAGATGAATGGTAAATTTGCGGGACCAATTGCACCTTCTGAGTTCTTGAAGACATTCCTACCTTTCAAAAGGGGCAAACTTCCGTGAATGCCAGTGAGGAGGAAGGTGGTTTTCCAAGATGTCGCTAATAAGAAGAGTGAGCCTGCAATGTATGGTCCTATGGTATGTATTTCTGGGTTCTTGTTCTTGCATATCTATATAGATGTTCTAGATCACTGCGCTGAAGCCTTACTGTCCTGGCTTCGACCTTGTGGACACGCATATCCAGACAAGAGTGTCAGCCCGAACGAACCCGAAATCAAACCAGATGTTTCTCTCTATGAATCTATATGTGGTAGAGACGCCAGTATTGTAACCGACATATCTCTCATCGACCTTTCTATTGAATTCAAGATAGATCCAAACGACGACCCTTTCCGTGATCACGGCACCTTGGAGAATGACACAGTCCAGGGTGCCCATGGTCAAGGGCAAATCACCTGTTATACGACAAAGCAACTTGCCACGGAATTTCGGACTCATGCATTCTCTGCCATCATCTGTAAGGATGTGGCGAGACTGATTCATTGGGATCGCTCAGGCGCTGTCCTCTCGCAATCATTTTCATATGTGGAGCAACCCTGGCTGGTGAGTTTCTTCTGGAGATATGCACATTCTTCATGAGCAACCCGTGGAGTAGATGAATCAGTCATTGCGCCTACCAACAATGATGAAGTGCACGTTCGAAGGGCAAGAGTTGTGCTCAAGCTTGATGATGACAAGCCCTTGTTCAAGTTTGTGATATACAGTGACGATGGGGACGACATTTTCTATTACTTCGGTAGCAAACCATGGTTCAAGGGCAACGGTTCGCCCACAGGTAGCCACTCGGGTCTTCATCGTTTATGACCCCGTGCGCGATAGGTGTGTCTTGATGAAGGATACATGGAGAGTGTCCCTTGACGGCATGCAAACCGAAGGTGCTATCTATAAGCGCCTTCATACAGCCGGAGTCTCGAACATTCCTCATTTCCTCCGAGGCAGTGATGTTACCTCACCATTTTGCCGCACTCGTTCACACAAGTTTGCTAGACAGTTCAACCTTCAACTCCAACCTCACAGTCACTATCAGTTTACTCTTGAAGATATTGGTCGCGATAAAGAGGCAGCTCCAAATGATTGGAGATAGTTGCTTGGTGGAGGGTTTGTGGATGAGATGATCCAGAAACAGTGGGACTGTTATGAATGACCTACATGTCTTCACCAGATTTGAACTATTGCCAGTCCACTTGTACCATTGTGATGAAATTTATATGGTTAAATTTTACAAATATCTCATATAGACAATCATGACCAGTGAAGTGGAATTAGACACTGTTGAAGACTCCATGGCCACAAGTCCACTTTACATGGTGACCAGAGTTGAATACATGTATCAATAAAAGAGTCTATAGAGGCACATAAAGTGCAGAATGACCACAATACAGTTATGAGAATTGAGGCCAGAAGGAGTCTCATAACCCATTTGAGACAAGGAAACATGACCAAACAACTTGATGATGAATCATAATTGATGCCATCATCACATGATAAATAGAAGCCAAACTCGGACTAATTTCCCACATTAGCACAGATTACCCCCCCAACTTGCATGGACTCTTTAACCGGTCCGCAGATTTCTTAGAAAAGTGGTACAGAGCACCTCAGTAGTGGTCCCAATGGATTGCCAACTTAAATCTGCAACAATTTCATGTCCCAGAATTGTATATATATACATAGAAGAGCGGTATAATTTGCAGCAATCCCACACAAATCCAAGCCATTCACATGCAATCCTGTGGCTCAGGATCACTATCCCATGAAGAATTGCAGCAATTCCACAGAAATCCAGGCAATTCACAGGCAATCCTGTGGCTCAAGTAATCACATCATTTGTTTTGACTGACTTTGTCTTGGTCAACTACTGGACCAGTACTAGTCAAATACCAGTCAAGTACTGGGCAACTACTGGTTAATGTATTTGGGACTCTACAAATACTAAATGTGAGATTGTCTTTCAAATTTTATGAATTCAAATTCAAATTTCAAATATTTTATTGACTTTGAGAGACTTGAAAGACTCAAATGCATTAGATATCTGGAAAGCTTCAAAATTCAGATTTGGAGTTTCCTGAATATGATACCAAATCCCAAATGTGAGTGTTTGAGAAATTGAGATTTGCTTTATTATTCCAGATTCTTCACAAGATATGAAACATTTGGAATTTTTTTGAATCTACATATGACCTTTTGATTGTTACTTCTAATTCTTAAAAGGTGTGGAGAAATATGATCTTTAGTAATGTATTTAGATATCTATTTCACATGGCCTAAATTTAGGGTTTTGTTTTGTATGGGTAATTTATTTGTGTCACCTCCAAAGGCCTTTTTGCACCTAGTGTAATTTCCCACATTAGCACAGATTACCCCCCCAACTTGCATGGACTCTTCTCCATAACCTGTTCACCGATTTCTTAGAAAATGGGTACAGAGCACCTCAGTAGTGTTCCCAGTGGATTGCCAACTTAAATCTGCAACAATTCCATGTCCCAGATTTGTATATATATACATAGAAGACCAGTGGAGTGGTAGCAAGTGCCTAGTCACGTGATGAGGCTCCCACGGTTTGTTGTAGATAGATCCCTGTCAGTAGTCAGTCCCAATCAAGTCTTCCTCGCCAGCTCTTCAGTGAGACTCTCCTGCTAGCCCTTGGAGCGGTACCTCCGTACCACTCCAACATGGTGATGAGAGCAGATTCGAACCCAGCTTCTGTCTTCAGCGATTTTCAGCGACTTCCAGCGATTTCCAGTGATTTTTCAGCACCCCAGCGATTTTCCGAGTACAGAGCACAGAGCACAGAGCACCACGCACAGAGCAGTTCCCCGAGCACCAAGTGATTTTCCAAGCACCAAATAATTTTCCGAGCATCAAACATTCTAATTTTCTCGACCTACACAAATGACTACGAAAAAGAAGCAAAAAGAACGAGCGAAGAAGGAAAAAACGCGGCGGAAAACCAACACAAAAAGAGAACCAACAATCTCACCACCAATGGCCCAGCCCACAGCAACGTGGACCCAAATGAACACAATGACGACACTCACTGCCCCGGTGCCTGCCAACGCCATCCCAACACCACCCAGTGCCTCCGACCGTGAACATTCAACAGCCTCGTCGACCCACCTTACCGCCAACCCACCTTACCGCCAACTGTGACCAGCCAAAAATGAGGCATGGACCCCAAGATTCAACCCAGCACACCACAGCATGCCCACCTCCACCAAAAACATTGACATTCGCGCCCAAGCACGCCACATCGTTATTGCCCACCCAAATGGCCCCACCCTCGCTGCAAAATGCGTCAGAACGCGCCCCAAACCCAACCGCCATGTTCATGTCCCACCCTCACAACCACGCCCCAAGTCCCCACAACGTCAACAGCAACCCCATCTACCGTCTCACAGGCCCCAACGCCGTCCACACATGTGCCCATCACGCCCAACACGACTGCCACATCACAGCTGCACCCAACGCTGCAGCCTTCGCCTTCAATACTCAGACCATGGCCCCAGCATCCAACCACACCCACGTCGACCCAGGAATGGCCAACGTGAGCACCCGTGTGCCCAAACAAACCCCAGTTCAGCCCAGCTGCTGCCACCACATCACCAACGAACATGAAGCACCACCAGCACCTCAGCCACAACCCCAATGTACAGCCCCGCCCCCGTTGACCCAGAAACCACAGACGCCAATGCCGGTGTGCCAAGACGAGCCCCAGCCCACGTCAAATGCGTCCACCACGCCATCCCACAATGCCAACCACCTCCAAACTGAACACGGATGCGAATACCCAGCGCCCATGGCTCTCGCCACCCCCAACCCCAAGCACCCCCAAGCAGAGCGCAGCCGTGAGCTGCCTTCGAAATACCCCAACCCCAGCACCAAAAGCGGCTGTGAGCACGAACGCCCGGCATGTAGACCCAACCCCAATGCAAGGCCAACCCCAGAGCCCTGTCCCGCGCCCGTTCCATCCCAGCCTGCAACCATATCCCACCCCGACCCAAAAAGCTTGCATGAGCGTGAGTGTTCAACGCCCACCGGCATACCCACTCCCAGCACCGCAAAACTGGGCTTGAAACCCCCCCAACATGAGCGTCTCACACCCACACCATACCGCATTTCCACCATCCACCAAACGCATCACGGAGACCCACACAGCCAGTTGTGGCCTCTGGCATCTGAGATCATGGAGTTCCTCGCAGGAGAGAACCGAAATGAGAATGACGGTGCTGCAAGGCGAAACATTGAAGAAGATGAGAAAAAGCAACCACACGCAAGCACGGAGGAGGAGGCACATACTGGGGACACACCACACGACGAAGCATCCCGACCTGCAACTGCACATGAGGCAGACCCACCTATGGCCACAAAATGATACACTGATGTGCCTATGCAAATGGAGCCTGTGGAAACACCTCCATCAGCATACCACGACAATATCCCCACCCCGAAAACCCACGCCATCCTTGCATTCAACATTCCCTGTCAAAACCATACCTGGCGTGACACCCACCCCACCCACGTCCATATTTGGCAACTGAAGAACATCCCCACCCCTACCTACCCCCAAACGAAAAATCCATGGTCCGCGCTGTAGAGGGCTCTCCACCCTCTGAGGCCAGAAACCCGACATATCACGAATCCGCTCCAATCTGATGACTCTAACGATCCTGGCTCGAACCCAACGTAACCCGGTGCATACTGACTAGCATGGCCGCTCCAGTACGGGATCGGACTGACTCCCATACCCACGGAATATCAAATATCGTAGAAGGATCTCATCGGACTGGAAACCTGACATCGGACTTACCTAGTTCGCGCATCTGTCTCCCTTATGGAGATATACGAAAGTATTTTACATCTTTTTCATTTGATTTCACTTCTCCCCTCCATTTCTCTGTCATCGTTGCCTCCCAACCTCTGTCTTATTTCTCCATTTTCCTCCCCCTTTGTTCTCTCTCATCGGCCGAGGCCTCTCGTCCGAATTTAGATAGGGATTTTTGTAGTATAAAAAGGTGCCCAAAGCGCCGTATCAATAATAAGAAACCAGTCCCCGTTTTCCCCCTCTCTCAGAGTCCCTCTCAGTAGCACACATCGTTCACACATCGCCCCCAGTCTCTCTCTACCATTTCCCCATCGTTCTGCCTTCCTTATTATCGTACCGCTCGTCACCCGACTCCCAACCCGCCGTACCCGACATCGTCGGCTTCATCGGCTTACATCGGCTTTGTTATTTAGTAGTAGTACCTAGTCGGCGGCTTCCCCTTTTCCATCCCGTACCTTTATACTGAAGCTAGCTAGACTATTCCCTGTCACTTCTACGCTGACCCCCACAGGCTAGGATCATAGTTCCGCAGCCACCCTGACCTCGCCATTACAGCGCTTCATTACTATCACCACCACATCCACCCCAGCCCTCAAAAGCTTCCCCCGAGATACCCCATACATAAACTCCCGCCTTGTCGTCAAGCATACCCAACACATTTTGACAACTCCCCATACTGAGTACAACCCTGCCATCTCCCCACCATCCCTACGCGAAACTCATCAAAACTTCCAGCTCGTATCCACAACATTTCTCCTGCCTTTTCCCATCCCTCTGTTTCTTTTCCATCTTTTTCTGGACAAGTTCCCATTCCCTTTGATCCCAGTCTTGGACCTCCTTTACTAGACCCTAGTGGAGTAGACTAGCTTAGTTGTTTTTGGTCAGTCTTTCAGTCCATTTTCCCCCTTTTCTTTTCCTTTTTCCCCCCTGTTTCGAGTCTTTGATAGCGACAAGGATGTCGCTATGAGGAAGGGGGGCACTTGGAGTGGTAGCAAGTGCCTAGTCACGTGATGAGGCTCCCACGGTTCGTTGTAGATTGATCGCTGTCAGTAGTCAGTCCCAATCAAGTCTTCCTCGCCAGCTCTTCAGCGAGACTCTCCTGCTAGCCCTTGGAGTGGTACCTCCATACCACTCCACCGGTATAATATGGAGCATGGGAAAATATTGCCTAATTTGGTTAGCATGCCCATTGTATACCCAATGCCATATATAGTGTCAGAATTGTTTTATTGACAAAATTGAGTGAGAAAAATGCAAAAAAGTCAAAAAAAGCTGATGCTTTTGAAACACTTGGCAGGATTCTGAGTGGATTCCACATGATTCCTCATAAATAAGCATACCCCATGAAAACCAATGAAAATCCAAAAAAATGATCATTCTGAGCAGAATTCACTCGGAATCCAACTGGAATATTAAAATTGGTAGTACTCTACAAAAAAAGGTTCCATTCCACTCGGAATCCACTCGGAATCCTCAGAGTCTGAGCATTCCAATCGGAGTCCGATTGGATTCCACAGGAATGTGTGGCTCAGTGTAAAGTGTTGCCATTCTTGCCTATGAGGTATTTCATGAGTTATTGTGCATTTACTGTATTTGTTTGTAATTGGCACTTTTTTTTACTGTCAAGGATTGTGCAAACAGCTGTAAATCTTGGAAATATTGAGGGTGGGTGAGATGTTTAGGAGTGTGAAAATAAATTTAACAAGAATATTTTATTGAGGCTGCTTGGGACACCCTGCAGTAATACTTTGAAAGGTATAACAGTATGTTGGAACGTGGTAATTTGCCCATAATAAGGTGGGGTGAATGGATTGGCTTCAAGTGCAATGCTCGCATATTTCCTGCATGGCCACCTAAGAAGTCAGCCAAACCTCGCGACGTTGGGAGTTGGGATTGGGTGTAGATGGGTGTTGGATGGTCGTGGGGGGGGATGGCCGATGGCCGGCGTTGGCGGCAGTGGGTAGTGGCTGTCATCGTTCGTCGTTGAGATCAGCAAACCCCGGGACAAAAATTGAAGCAGTATTCACCACCATTCACTGCACAGCACCATGGCCCCCTCGCTTGTCGCTGTCATCGTGCGTCCTGTCGTCCTTGTAAGGGTTGTTAGAGGATGAGCGGGGATGGTTGGGGTGGGGCGCTAACTTACCATTAGGGCTGTCCTACTGAAACTCGGCGTCGCGTTCGTCGTCGCCGTTGGCACAATATCCAAACGGCTACAGAGCCGACCGAGAGACTTCAATCACGCAGCATTCCACTGATCAATATATTGAGCAAACATCGAGAGCAAGAAACATACGCTTGTATCCTAGCCCATCTTGCCAGTTCGGTTGGCTAACGCGACTTCAAGGCGTTGGTGAATGAGCCCAAATCTCTGGTCTGATGCTCTTGTTCCCAATTGAAGGACTTTAGAGAATTTGTTCTCGGGTAATGTTGCCTCTGACTCGCCAAACGCCTCGCCCTCAGGTGCATCGATGACATCGAGTTCGTCCTCAGATGCATCCCCCTCGTCCCCCTCATCATCTAGGTCGTCTTTCTCAATATCAATCTCGTCATCTTCCTCCCATTCGTCAGGGCCTGGCAGAGGAGCGTTGCCTGGATTGTCAAGTTGGTCTTTTGTGAACAATCCGGCAGGTCCACCACAGACCACTGCAAGCCATCACGACGACAGTTTCTTGACGCGGATAATTGCGAAAGAGAAATTCTGCTTGCTTCAACACATTGGACTCTGCAAACAACAATTGCTGTGATAAAGCATGGCGGAATGCAGAATCCCTCCATCTGTCGATGCGTCTCGGGGGCCGTTTGACCTCCGCCAGTAACGGAACTCCAGCATATCTCAGTTTAAGCGGTACAACAGCCCGGCGCGTCATGGTGCGGATGACGGCGGGGTCAGGAACAAGTTCCCGTGCAAACTTTTGAGGAACAGTGGACGCGACGGATGTGATTGATTCGATCGTGGTATTTCCGCTTTCTTCGTCTTCTCCATCCTGAGAGTCGTCTCGATCTGCACGATCCGGAACGGGTTCAATGTACCATAGCACCAGTTGAGGAACGGTGAGGAGACGGGAATGATCGGCGATCAGATCTGCAAGGACTCTGTCCCAAACGGCGTACCAAGGGGATTCGATGTCTCGCTGGTTTGAGATATGACTGTAAGCAAAGAGTATGGCTCGTGCAGTCCTGTGCTTGGCTTTGTGGTCTAATACGTGACCGGGGAAGTTGAAGTCGGGAGGTGATCAAGTCGAGACGGGTGCATACTCCAGAGTCCAAACTTGGCTCGAGGTGATGTAAGCGTGTTTCAACTTCAACAAAACACGCCGCCCAACAGGTTTCAACATCGCAGTGACATTGTTATCCGTTCACGATGTGTGTTCCTCGCTAAATGATCTGAGGTTATCTGTTAAACCAGTTCCAGGTGTGAACAGCCGCCAAAAACAACGCGTCGTAGAGTACGCCATCGTGCTCAGGCCTTTGGTTATAAGGTAACCATGGAGTGGCTACTGGACTTTAGCATGCGCAATGGGATTGACATCGACAATGACGTCAAAAATTCTTGCCTCAATGCCATCCAGAAGATTCTGAAGGATGCCCAGATCAGTCGAGTCGTCTCCGTGGAATGTCCAGATCATTCCACCGGTTCTGCGTTCTGCTTTGCGGTCGGGCACAACAAGACAATTGAGGGGTTGGAGGGGAATACGAAGGAGAGAATTGAGAGGTTGCAGCAGGCTTTGGGCGGGAGGGAAGACTTGCCGAAGTGGTACGTGCTGAACTAGAAGATATCGGATGGCACGGTAAGCAATCCTGCGCAAATCTTGTTATATATTCGTGACTTATTTAATTAAGCTTAGACGGCTTCGCCGTGTTCCTGGACATTCAACAACAGCTGTCAACAAACTACGTTCGTCGTCCAATTTTCTCATGTTTCCAAACATGACTCGACAATCCTCTCTCTTTCGTACGCGTGCTAGAGCTGTGTATAGTTGTCCATGCGCAAAGACATCAGTTCATAGGTCAAGAACGGTTTTGTCGAGTGAGACCAACGCAACCTGAAAGGTGCATGCGTATGCGAGGCGTAGTGAGATCTGGATCCTGATTGTCGTCCTGGTCCGTTCTGCGGCGGAGCGAACGAGTTCGTACGCCTGAAAGCCGAAATGATACTCCGCCCGCCTGCAACACTGGTTTTTTCTGCAGGTGGAATCCTGGGGCACGGAGGGCTGTGGTGGAGATCTCCCAACATTTTGTGATTTCGAGGGACTGCGCACGTTTCCCGCTTGCGATCTCGTAACCTCTCGGCTTGAGGAGGCTCTGCCAGACGTTTAGGGTCATGGCGGGGATGCGTTTCACTGCTGCAAGTTCTTCTGGTTCGTCTTGGTCTTGAGATGGGAGAAGGTCGTGAGCGGTGGGTGGTTGGTGGAGTGGGTTCTAGTTGCATGATCGAGAGACGGAGGAGGAAGGTCACGTTTGGTTTGAGTATGACAGCGATGATGTTGAGTGGTCATGAGAGCTACTTTCAGGCAGTGACTTTTGTTCTGGCCGAGAATGCCGTACTGGGTACTTGTTCTCGTCGGATTTGCCTAGAGTTCCTATTCAGACACCAGATGGTGCAATGATGATGCAAGAACGTACCTCCAAACTCGAGCGAATCTCAGAACCACTCTTCCTGAATGAGATGAATTTTAGCCTCGCCTACATACAGCACCTTCTCAATCTCCTCGTCGCCGGAACAGAGCGGATAAGTGACGCTGACGGGCCATTCGAGATTCGTGATGTAGACGCCGCACTGATGCGCGAACGGTTTGCTAATGGATGTCGTGTATTCCCGACAACGTCATGACGATACCTGAAGAGACAGGCAGGCGGTGTTTTTGCTAGCGTCCGGCCGCCCCATATGAATGCAAGACAAGGGCAGAAAGACCGGTGTGTTTCACCTCGTCGAATCTATATCACCACCTCGAAGCCAAAATCTGGCAACTATTGGTGATCCACGGGGGTTGGAACATGGGTATGTTTCCTTCAATTGCAAACTGTGAACAAATGAAGGATTGAAGGACTTTTCCGACGAAAGCCTCCACCCACATTGTACTTTACATCGTAAATGAGCGGGACGAGATGTGTAACTCTGTAAAGTCAGGAACAGACAATGCTCCCAGATCAATGGCTTGCTTGAATAATGTGGGCTAGCGGGACGGTGAGCCCAGGACAGAAGACACCAGAGATCGACATAGCCTAAGAATGGTCAAACTTGTGGATATGGTGCGGTGTTTATTAATAACGTTTAACCCCCGTGCCACATGCCTTGCATTGTTCTCTCATGATAGCCTAACGTCATATCTATGGTTGTCTTGGTTGTTGAAATATGGACTAGTGTGAGGTGAGATGTTGTTGGCGACAATGTGTAGGGTGGGGTGGGGCAAATACAATTGTTCATTGCCGAGATACTTTTTTTGCGTAGGTGGAACTCAATGACCCCTCTACGTCAGATCAAGGGCGTACCGTCCGAAGTCATTCGAAAGGCCGAGGGTAAACAATTTGTATGTTTCTTTTCTTTCTCTCTTTGTTTTGAAGATATGGCTGACGCCTCTGTTCAATGCTAGCCATGGTATCGTTACTTTGATTTAGTAGGTCTCCTCAGCCCCGCATAGAATGTTATCCGCTTACCTGTGTCCATAGAATCCACATGAAATCGGTGAACTCATTGGCATCCCGAACGCTGGAATATTGGTCCACCGCCTTGTTCATAACTTTCCTAAACTACAGTGCGTTTCAGGTCACCCCCTACCATTATTTTTAGTTCTTGAGCTCATTGCCTCGTAGGTTGCAGGCTCAGGTACAACCCATCACCCGATCCCTCCTCCGAATTGACCTTTCTATCATCCCTGATTTCCGCTGGGACGAGAATCTCCACGGAACGGCGGAGACATTCCTCATCATGGTGGAGGACTTTGATGGCGAAGTTATCCTCTTCCATGATTCTTTCATTCTCCGGCAGCGGTACATGGAAGACGAGCATAGTGTGACGCTCACTGTCCCCATGTTTGAGCCAGTCCCGCCTAACTACTATATTTCGATCGTATCCGACCACTGGCTACATGCTGAGACCCGGCTGCCGATTTCTTTCAAGCACCTCATCCTCCCTGAAAAGTTCCCGCCTCCGACCCCTCTTCTCGACTTGCAAGCACTCCCGCTCTCAGCTCTGCACAACAAAGAGTTTGAGGATATCTACTCGTCGACGATCCACACGTTCAACAAGATTCAAATGCAAGTCTTTCAGGCATTGTATATGTCTGACGAGAATGTGTTCATCGGCGCGCCGACCGGAAGCGGTAAGACGATCTGTGCTGAGTTTGCACTCTTTCGATTGTGGAGTAAGTGCGATCAGCCCCGGGCTGTTTGTATTGAGCCGTACCAGGAGATGGTGGAACAACGGGTGACAGAATGGCGCCGCAAATTAGGTGGGAAGGAGATCGTGAGTCTAACCAGAGAGACCAGTGCGGACTTGCGTCTGCTTGAGAAGGAGATGTGATCATTTGCACACCAGCACAGGTCAGTCACTCGTGGCTTTTTCGATTCTTTCGGCTGTTTTTTTTCTAACGTGTGGACAGTGGGATGTCCTTTCGAGGCGGTGGCGTCAACGGAAGAACGTTCAAAATATCGGTCTGCTCATTGCGGATGAGGTTCAACTCGTTGGTGGTGAGGTGGGTCCAACAATGCACGGGATCTGGGTGAGTGGATGGGTGCACCATCCCATACCATCTTCAACTTTTTTCCAAGGTGAGAGAGTCTTGAAAATTTTTGGATATCCTTCAGCCACTGATTTAACCCTACAGTACTCGCCCTCTGGATATGGATAGTCACTTGCAGAGTTCCACAGTCCCGCATTTCCCATCACTCATGATAGCCATGTCCAAGCCGGCGTATCTTGCCATTGTGGAATATTCACCAACGAAACCCGTCATCATTTTTGTCCCTTCTCGCAGGCAATGTCGGCTTACCGTGGACGATATTCTCACGCATTGTGCTGCTGACGACAAGCCGATCCGGTTCTTGAACATCGAAGAGGAGGACTTGCAGCCTCATCTTGACCATATCAGCAAGAGAAGCCTGGCAGAAACTCTTCAGCATGGAATCGGGTATTACCACGAGGCTCTCAGCAAGCAGGACAAGCGAATCGTCGAACATCTATTCCAGTCAGGAGCTATACAGGTGCTGATTGCGTCCAAGGTATGTCTGTACTATCATTCCGTACACGCGTATACAAATCTCTTCATTTCAACTGCAGGATACGGCTTGGAGTCTGCCTGTCTCGAGTTATATGGTCATCATGGGAGTACAGTATTACGAAGGCAAGGAACACCGATATGTGGATTACCCGGTTATGGATGTACTCCAGATGATGGGCCGCGCATGTAGGCCGACAGAAGATGAACGCAGTCGATGTGTCTTAATGTGTCAGCAGACTCGGAAAGAGTTTTACAAGAAATTTCTCGCCGAAGGTCTGCCGATCGAATCACACCTTCCTACCCATTTACTGCACGATTATTTCCTGGCCGAAATTGCTGTTAAGACAGTCGAGAACAAGCAAGATGCTATGGTAAATAATGCTTCTCTTTCACAGAAGATTCGTGCTTACCGCTGATCTTGATTTTGTAGGATATTTTGACCTGGACATATTTCTATCGATGGATGACCCAGAACCCGAACTACTACAACCTCCACAACGTCAGCCATCAGCATTTATCCGATCACCTCTCCGAGCTGGTAAAGAACACTCTCACCGATCTGGTCAACTCGGAAATGTATAGCGATCGGTACGTACCCGTATCTTGCTTAGACTTTCCGAGTACTCATGTTATCGGTAGAGGACAAGATGGATGTTTTGGCTCTTAATCTTGGCCTCTTTTTCCTTCAGCTCGTAATAGCTGACCCACTTGTAGAGGAGAAATCGCCTGTCGCGTCATCAGAACTGCCAAGAAGCTGGGTGTTAGGACAGTGGCGGTGTATAGCGAAGCGGACAAGGATGCATTACATGTCCAGATGGTTTGTCTGGCATTTTCCTAATTTCTCAGACCAGGAAAGATAATATGGATATTACAGGCAGACGAGGCGTATTGCATTGGCCCACCACCTTCTTCTGAGAGCTATGTCAGTCGTACATTTAATATCGGTATCGAGGACCACATTCAACTTTCTGTCAGCTTCGGATGGACAAAATTATCGATGTTTGTCATCGAAGTGGTGCCCAGGTGCGTCTTTCCCTTGATTTTTGCAGCACCACCTACATTTTCCCTTCGAAATCACAGGCAGTCCATCCTGGGTAAGTCTGCTTCTTGAAACGGTACGACTGCGACATCCAGTTCTGTACTGACGTCTTATTCGACCAGCTACGGATTTTTGAGCGAAAATTCGCTGTTTTCGGAACGCCTGGCTCAGGAAGGGATCGTGTTCATTGGTCCGCCTGCCAGTGCTATCGTTAGCATGGGATCAAAGAGGTATGTAGGGATCTCTGTCCAAATGTCATTCTACCAATGTACTACTAACATTAGTGAATCGAAGAATATCATGTTAGGTACGTTTCCTGATCTTCCTTTGATAAGACGAGTCTTCCTATACTTACTTGGTAATAAGCCGCTGGAGTCCCTTGTGTGCCGGGATATCACGGAGATAACCAAGACCCAAATTATCTTTACGAACAAGCCAAGAAAATAGGTAACCCCACTTATCCCACCCTCTCGCGCCTTTCCTCTGAATAGTGGACAAACAGGCTTCCCAGTGCTAATTAAAGCAATCCACAGAGGAGGTGGGAAAGGCATGCGTACAGTCTCATCGCCTCCCTCTGCTGCTGTTTTTGAGGAGGTGCTGTTATCCGCCCAGCGGGAATCACAAAAGGCTTTCGGAAATGCAACGGTTCTGGTGGAAAAATACATCGAACGACCACGGCATGTCGAGGTACAGATATTTGCCGACAAGTTTGGCGGGGTGGTAAGCTTGTGGGAGAGAGATTGTTCCGAGTCCTAAATTTATTTAGGCTCGGTCTTATGTGACCTGAGCCCCCCAAATCAAAATTCCACTCTAACGTCGCGGCAAATGCCGAGTTTGGTCATGTTTACTTTCTCATGCATTTTCTAATGACCACTGCTTTGCACAAACAATTCTAGGCAGGCCAGAGTTAACATTATGCAGTCCATATTTTTTTTCATCTATAATTGACTATTAGCACACTTCCTGTAAGATTTCCATAGGATTTAATGCAGTGGAACATGTGTGGTAACCATATATATGTTAAAATGAGAGCAAAAACCAATTCCCCAACTTTGGTTTCCCCTTTTTCATGAAATCCTATGCAAAATAAAATATCTAGAAAATCTCAGTATATTGAGAAGGTTCTTTTACACCAATTTTGTGCATAACAGGCATCGATCAAGACAATATTTGAGGCCTCATGACAAAATGAAGATTGGCTATATCTGAGTGTGACATGTAAAAGTGACAGGCATGTCAATCCTTTGACCACCACTCCCTTGAAATCTATTATTCTGGGACTTATTTCCTTAACATGACCAAGCATGCTCTTTCTGTGGTCACATCAGAAGTGCAACAGGTGGATGCTGAGATCAAATCGTAGCCTAGAGTGGTGACACCCCGTCATGGGTGTGCAAAGGAGTGTTGAACCATGACATTGTAGTCCCATTACAAAAATTGTGATTTCCATTCTTCTTGTTGATATAAAAAATGTAATGGGGTAGCTGAGATATATTTACAAGATATTCAAAAGAGCATTGAGCAAGAATTGTGACATTGATGTTTAGGAAGAGGTGAGACAAAAATTTGTGTGCAAAGAAATGGTATTAGTTGAAAAATAAGAAATTCTGTGGCTGGGTGCTCCCAGCTGCCCATGTAATTATAAGCTTTATTTTTCTGTTAGATTCTAACTTCTAGCTCACCAGGTGAATGACCACCAACACCACAACATCAACTGCAAACACCATGGCCAACACAACCTTAAACATCCACCTGCACAGTCTCAAATGTGCTCACAATGTGTATGCCAATAAATGCGAATGCAGGGTCGATAAGACCAAACACACAGCAGGGGGTGGTGTGCCCACCCCCTCTGCTACTTAGTTTTGTTTTTTGCTATCATGTACTTTATTCATATTATTCTTATTGCAAGGCACCATGCTACTAATACCCCACCCCAATGCCATCACCACCTTGTCACCAAACCACTGACTTGCCACATCCCCACCAAAAACATAACGTCCCTTCCCACTCCACACCTGTCAACCCACACTCAGCAGCAGAGTCAGTAGTGCACCCAAGTGCACCATGGTCAAACACAGCTGACAATGATAGATGTGCATGGCCATTCCAGTGATCGACAAAGATGGGTATCACCCCCTGAGTTTTCAACCATGGCTGACCCAATATGACCCACTGTACATCATTTCCATTGTGAATGAGGCCCCATTGGTCCCAGAACACCCACCTTGCCCTGGTGTGCCCAACCCCTCACTTCCAATCACCAGCCACCACCTCCTGCCTCTGTTTTCCACCCCAGATCACCCCTCATGTCCCCTCACACCTCTTTCTATTGCAAACAGGGTCCTGATGGGCACAAAACATCCATGTTGGCCAGAGGTGGCCCAAACTCCAACTCCCTTCACTTCCTATCACCAACCACCATCTACCCCTCTCTCAATTCCCCCACATGAACCTGCACCTTGTTTCAAGCCTGAACAAAGTGCTTAAGGCTAGGCCAGGGTTTGTCAAGGGTTTTGGTTATGTGGAAATTATTTCAAATGTTGTAACTCAGCATTTCAGAATTTGACCATGATCCACTGAGAGAAATGATACATTAGAAGGTACACTTCAATGTTGCTTATATCATGATAGAGTAAAAACTCATATATCTGTTGAATTTTCCATGTTTTTGCCAAGGGTTTGTAAGGGTTCAAACCCTAGGGTTCAAGTAAGCAAAACTTGGGGTAAGGGGCAATACTTTTTGGTGTTTTAGTTTTTAAAATGTAAATAAATTGTTCTCATTATCAAAAACTGTCTAAAAACACATCTTTCACATCAGTAAAGTTCCCCATAAAAATTCAAGTTCTAATAAGTTCATCTATGCCACTGTTATGTTTCCAACTCCGCTTCCAACCCCAATGCCCATTCCGATACCCACCATGACGATTCTGCACTGCACACCTTCCTTTTTCATTTCATTTTGTCCTTTGTCCTCCTTTCAACGTCATTGTTTCTTCATTTGGACATCCTTGTATTTTCTTATTCTTGTTCTCTTTTTGTCCCTTCTTCTAGAACAATCCAGACCGACCATGGACATCTCCCACGTGACCTTGTTGTACCCGAATAGTCTCCTTGCCG
Organism: Hygrocybe punicea; assembly: GCA_963556145.1. Taxonomy (NCBI): domain Eukaryota; kingdom Fungi; phylum Basidiomycota; class Agaricomycetes; order Agaricales; family Hygrophoraceae; genus Hygrocybe; species Hygrocybe punicea. The sequence continues at coordinate 9,845 of CAUVYJ010000014.1, read as the reverse complement.
ATGGACGTCACCGACATTGTCTTTTCCCTTCAATATCTTGTTTACACTATCCCACGACAAACCGATCACAATGGCTGTACTCCCGATACAGCTCATTACTGTAATTGTTATTGGCAGCATTGCCATCACCTTCCTGATCGGTTTCTACCTTGTTATGATCTATCTTTGGCATCGGCACCGAAACCCTTCCACCATTGATACTTCTGACTTCCACCTCAACAATATATCGACACGTAATTGACAATTGCCATTCCCGGATATTTGGTTTCCATATTCGTACCCTGTGCCCACCATTATCCTCCCTGACGATCCGACGACATTCCTCACCTGCATGCGAACTCTGAACAATCCCCGATCACAAGACATTTCACTGTTCTCTCTAATCCGACCATTGCCGAAGCATACTCTTTTGGACTTCGACCACAGACCATACGACTTCCCAAACAGTGAACCAACCCCTATCGCATATTGTTCGCACGACACCGCTTCAATGCAGTACCCGACGACTTGTTCCCACAGCTTGTCACTCGTGCCATGACTCGAAACCTGGACCCACATTCATTTAACCTTTTCCATCTATAACCTTGATATCTCCCACACTCGTTTACAATGATACCCTTTCTTGGACGAATACCGACATCAAGTGGACCTTCTTGTTCCACAAACAGGACAAGACATCGCTCCTCGATACGTCATCAACACAGACATCGTCATCCGGTACAGCTTGTGCTGTTCACATGTCTGACCTCGACTAGCCCACTGTCCTAGTTGGTTTTTTCCTTTATACATTCCTTCATTTTCTTTCATACCAACCTTGCCGTTACATCCACACCACCTCATGACACTCTCATCACCAACCCCACACTGGACGATACCCATCTTCGACCCGACTGTGCAATGCACTTGCCAGACTGCGCACTTGCCTGTTGCAGCAAGTGTAGACCCCGAATAGGCAATTCTGCACATCACATGATCTGATGACAAATCATCCGAGTCATCCGGACCCCCTCTATTCCTCAATGACACCCGGGCCTCCAGTTGGATCGCGAGAACATTGACATGAGGACGCCTCATGTATGCCTCATGGTGAACACATGGTAGAGTTGGACATGTTATGGCTTCATGGTTGTATTTCTATTTACCTCCCCTCAAGACCAGTCACTATATATACTGTTCTTGTTGTTGGTTCGGACTTTTTCTTCTTTCCTTTCCTTACGTTTAGTCTGGTTCTTGGGGCAGACTCATCTTGTTTTGGGTAACCCCCACGGCTCGCAATGACATTAGACCTTGACCCCCCCTTCTTAGCAGTGTTGTCTTAGCTGTAAGCAACAATGAAAGCTGCTGTTCTCCCCTCTGGAAGCCGATCCCCTGTTAAGTTGATTGTTGCCGGAGCCCGCTGCAGAAGCGATCCGTAACAGCCACTGCTTGATAAAAATACAAAAATACAATGCTTACAACCCTGGCAAAACCCTTGCCTAGCCTTAAAGTGCTGATGGGCCCCAGACACCCACATTGACATGGTGTGCACCCAACCCAAACTTCCTCGCCAACCACCACCTCCTCTGATTTTGGCATCAGCCCCATACAAACCAACAACCAACAACAACAACAACACCAGGGGCAGTGAAGATCCAAAGGGGTGCAACCACAGCCACAATGGCCTCCACCTCTTTTCACAGTAATGCCCACAGCTAGTGCCCATGCCCAGTGGTGTGAACAGATGGCAGATGGCGGTGTAGGCATGGGAGGAGGACTAGGGGCAAAGGCAAACAACAAAGCAAATGGCACTGGACAGAGGAGGTGAGGGAAGGATCATGCCTTCCCTGGTTAAGTTATTGTATAATACATGGTTGTCTATTTCTATGTAGTAAGTAATGTATGCAGAAGTCTTACGCATTTAAAATTTTATGTTTATATCTCATCTTGTTTGTTTGGAATCCATAGAAGAGGTAGGGCTGTTCCAGAGCCAGTTTATGATTTCCACCCTTTAATTAGATGACATGCACACAGTTGTACAAACTACAGTCTTCAATGAGTTATTGATACACCCAAATGTATACCTGAAATAAATTTTTAGTGATTCAAAATCCAGCAGGAAGTTTCGCAACTGTCACTGTTGAGTTCCAAGCAGTAGGTTGCAACACTGGAGGCCATCGTTCACTTTCCACATCATCTATTGTTTCTTGGTGACTTGCTCCAGCATGCCATTATTGTAGAAATATTAGAGGATTGGTTGACATGACCCCCAAAAAGTCCAAGTTGAGACTTGAACAAACACATGTATCAACAATGTTTGTCAGCATTTCAAGGTAGAGATAATTTCTCTTATTGTTTGACCTTGAGCATGAGAACAGAATATTAATCAATTTAATGTCTAGTGGTTGTTGTTAGATAGCCACAACGTGGGATTGGTGTGACTAAAGAGAAGCATCAATAATTTGAGCCCAAAAACAATATATTGCAACTAGGTGTATCAATGACCCATTGAAGACTGTAGTTGAATTTGTTTATTTGTAGTGAAATTCACATTCTATAGCTCTAGATTTCTTGACTAAATATTTTCTTGATAAGTGAATTTGCAATTCACCCCGAAAGTGTTTGAAAGATGAAAATCACTCAGTTTTCATGAGGAAATTCACACTGTTTGTTTTACTCAGTGTTTCACCTTCTCGCTAGTAGTGCATAAGTCAGACAACATGATTATAATTACAGCGGATTTTAAAAATGTAGTCTGCACCAACTTTTTTTTTTTGAATGTCCAACTGGTAGCTGCCAACATCATGATCCAGTAACATGCAGATTGGGAAATATAGACTTAGATAAGATTTGAATATTTTGTATTGGATCTCATGAAATACTGTATCATATTACATGATGTGAGAGAGAAAGTTTATCTATTTTATGAGGGCTAGTCTCTCTCACATTTACTGCCTGAAAATATCTAGTGTTTTGAAGGTTATAGGTGAAATATTATTATCTTAGGTTATCTAAAAAACGACATACAAATATTTATACATTTCTCTGATCGCAGGAAGTATTTGACAACATTCACCAATATATTTCACCTATAACCTTCAAAACACTAGATATTTTCAGGCAGTAAATGTGGGAGAGACTAGCCCTCATAAAATGGATAAAATTTCTCTCTTACATCATGTAAAATGGTACAGTATTTCATGAAATCCAATACAAAATTTTCAAATCTTATCTAAGTCTACATTTCCTAATCTGCGCATTACTGCATGTTGGTACCAGTTGGACATTCAAAAAAAATATTTCAAGTTGGTGTGGACTACATTTTTGAAATCCGCTATAAATCAAACTAAGCATATTATTTCATTTGATTACAGAGGACGAGGATATGCCATGCAAAGCAATGGCCCTCTAGCACAAGTTCGGTGCAAAGAAGAAATCAGAAGATCATTGAAGAGGTGTGTGCCCTCAATTACATCGTAGGTTGTCGTTAAATACGCATTCGGGTGATTAGGCGCCTGCCCCTGGGCTCTCGGCAGATTTGAGAGCAGATCTTAGTGCTAAGGCAATTGCTGCTGCCAGAGCAGTAAATTATGCCGGCGCTGGGACTGTCGAGTTCATCTTCGACAATGATACGCAGGGATTCTATTTTATGGAAATGTAGAAAGTCTTCCTTGTCTATTCTCACCTTTTTCTCGCATGATCAGGAATACGAGGCTTCAAGTTGAACATCCTGTTATGGAAATGGTCACTGGGTTGGATGCATATATATCACAACTTAAACTGGATGGTGCATTGATTACAGAATTGATTTCTATCCTCTGGATCAAGACTGATTGTGTGTGTGTGTGATCCAGCATTTGCACTTGTTGCCGATATGGTGTTTGTGCAGCAGTTGGCAGGACGGTATGTTTATGGCACAAAATCTGTTGTGGTCTCTTTTTTCTGTTTTTTTTTTCTTCTTTTTTTTTCTGCATAGAATCCTTCGCGCTATGTTTGAGATTTGCAAGATGGTGGAGAAGCATATGCATATGTAAGTGTCTCTTCTTGTTTATTTTCTCAGTTTGCAAATACAATTGTTCATTGTCGAGATACTTTTTTTGCATAGGTGGAACTCAATGACCCCTCTACGTCAGTTCAAGGGCGTACCGTCTGAGGTCATTCGAAAGGCCGAGGGTAAACAATTTGTATGTTTCTTTTCTTTCTCTCTTTGTTTTGAAGATATGGCTGACGCCTCTGTTCAATGCTAGCCATGGTATCATTACTTTGATTTAGTAGGTCTCCTCAGCCCCGCATAGAATGTTATCCGCTTACCTGTGTCCATAGAATCCACATGAAATTGGTGAACTCATTGGCATCCCGAATGCTGGGAGATTGGTCCACCGCCTTGTTCATAACTTTCCTAAACTACAGTGCATTTCAGGTCACCCCCTGCCATTATTTTTAGTCTTGAGCTCATTGCCTCGCAGGTTGCAGGCTCAAGTACAACCCATCACCTGATCCCTCCTCCGAATCGAGCTCTCTATCATCCCTGATTTCCGCTGGGACGAGAAGATCCACGGAATGGCGGAGATGTTCCTCATTATGGTGGAGGACGTTAACGGTGAAGTTATCCATGATCTCCAGCAGCGGTACATGGAAGACGAGCATAGTGTGATGCTCACTGTCCCCATGTTTGAGCCAGTCCCGCCTAACTACTATATTTCGATCATATCCGACCACTGGCTACATGCTGAGACCAAGGGGGTGGCGGAACAGGAATCCCGAGCCGGGGGTGGGGGTGTGGGGGGGTCCAGCCGGGGGCCAGTTATAACACCGCATCAGCAAAATCCGGGGTCCTTTTTGAAACCCTTGGAGGCCTTGCACTTTTTCGCAACCTCTTGGACTTTTTTCTAAGGTTTTTTGACACAACTTTTGCACCTTTAGCTACTTGGACAGGTTGACAAATTTTGTTGGTGGATGTGAATGTTTTTTTCTCTCTTTGTTCACTTCTTTGCTTTTTGGTTGTGTCTTACGGTATAGAGAGGAATGGAAGAGCAGGTAGAATTACTTTTAGTGCCTGATGTAATTAGATTCTTTTCATACCCTTGGTGCTCTTGTGCCTCTTTTCAATCTTGTGAGCTTTTTGGTCAAGTTTTTTGGTTCACCTTTTTTAAGTCCTTGAAGAACTTGCACCTTTCTGAACTTGTTGAGCTTTTTGGCCAAGGTTTTTGGTCCACCTGTTTAAACCCTTGAAGAACTTGTGCTACTTCTGAACTTTGTTGAGCTTTTTGTCAAGTCTTTTGGACTTTTTTCTAAAACATCTTCCCATACCTTTTGACACTTTTTTCTCAGTTTGTTAGATCTTTTTTAAAAGTTATTTAGATTGGATTACAAGCAGTATTGGTAATTTTTGGAATGAATGGTATAGTAATTTGGAGCCCCCTACCATTGTCGTTGTCACCGCCCTTGCCGCCACTGATGGTTTCATCGTCGTCGTCATTTCGCCGCCACCGCCAGTGGGTGGTTGTGGTTGTTGTCGCCCTGCCAGTTGGCGTCCTGCTGCTGTTGCCAGGTGGCTGTGGTGGTCGCCAATGCCGTCCCGCTGCTGCTGGTGCCAGTGGGTGGTGGTGGTGGTGGTGGTGATGGTCGCCGTCGCCGTCGTCCTGTTGCTGCTGCCAGTTGGCAGCAAACATAGCCGTTGCCATTGCCGTTGCCCTGCTTGCTGCTGCCAGTTGGCAGCGGTGGCCGTCGTCACCATCGTCCTGCTTGCTGCTGCCAGCTAGCGGTAGTAGTAGCTGTCGCCGTCACCCTGCTTGCTGCTGCCAGTTGGCGGTGGTGGTGGTTGTGGTCATTGTCCAGCTGCTGCCAGACAGTGCCATTGCTGCTGCCATCATCGACCTGGTTAGCGGGGGTTGGAGGTGTTGGGTACTTACCTTAGCAGCCCGGTGTTCTTGCACCCCTCCTTGTTGTGCTGGTCATTGTCGTTGTCGTGGTTGTTGCCGTTGTCGTGTCTGTGGTCAAAGGTCAGTGAGAAAAATACTAAGTCAAAACTTACCGAAAGTGGCAGCTCAGACGATGTTTTGGCACTGCATTTTGCCAAACATCGGCAAATGGTCCGTGCACAACCTCCAAACATATATATAAGTCGTGCACATAAGTCATGTACAGTCATTTGGTAGCTTCTATCTGAGTATCGCTTCAATTCCTATACTGACTTATATGCTTACAGAACAACGGTAATAGTTTATTATGTAAATATATATGTATTGTAATTTTAATTAATTAATTAGTTATATAATAATATTGTCCTTATACGGTTATACAATCAATGAAGATTTGAACACCCGAAGCAACTTATAAAACTATTTTTGTGCCTTTGTCTGAGCTTTTCATGAATGGTTTGACCTTTCGCAAGGGAACCTAGCTTTAAAAAAGTGAAAAATCTTGTGGAAAGAGTAGTCCTTTTAAACCTTTTTGCAAGAGAAATCCTCTTTTTCAAGAGAATCACCTTTTCTAAGGGAATGGACCTACCTTGGAAAAGGTGAAACATCTTGAGAGCCTTTGAGAGCTTGCGCACCTTTGGCCTCTTAAAAAAGGGTCTCAAGGTGTGGGAAAAGGACCCCGGAATTTGCTGATGTGAGGGCAAGGGCAGGATCCTTTATCACAGATACTTGCAAGAAGAACTCTGCATTTTGAATAAGCTCGGGGATTAGAAGTCCTAAGAAGATAAACCTACTTCTCCGGATAATCAGCCAAGTATGTGAAAATTCGTGGATAAAAGCGGTGAAAAATCCCATCGCAGCATTCAACAACGATGCCATGCTTGTAGGCTTCCAAAAATTTGTCATCAATGAGGATCATCCCTTTCGCATGAAACACCTCGCGACGGCAGTGAACCACGAAAGCTCGACTAGGCTTGTGTCCTCCAGTATACTGAGTAGCAAAATCTTTGAATGAATCTGGTAGCTGCAAACCTTTCAGGAAAAGAAAGATTCCAGAAGAAGGTTGCTTACAGCCTGGAAGTAGGCAACATGATTGCACAAGTTGCAACTTGGTTTACACCAGCGATACTTAGACTTGTTCCCAAAGAAGAGGTAGCAAGGCCAAAGCTTTGCGCTGCTTAAGTTTGTCAACTGCGTAGCATCAGACCAGAACATCATGGCCACAACCACTTTCTGGAGATCACAGCCAGGCTCCCCAGGAGCGTCTTGTAACTTGCGATGAGCATCTAAAAACGCTGGCGATGTGTAAAGTTCCCCAGAAACCCGCACATTGGTGCTCGTGATTCCCGGCTTCCAAAGTAATTCGAATGGTTCATAATGGAAATGACGAATATCTTCTGGTTTTGACAGCTTTTCACAGATCACCGAAACAAGAGAACGGTGGTAGAGATCAACGACGTAATCTTTTGGGCCCGATACTTCGTTTTGTTGTGGAAAGGAACCGAAATATGAATAGGAGTCCTATTCCACCCAGCATCCACATCCATCCATTCTGGTTCTTCTTCTTTCCCATCCGTACAATCAAAGTCATTGCTAGCTAATTTGGCATCAACCTTGCACCACTCTGTATGTCGAACATCTTCTGGGCAAAAACCTGGGGATTCTATGATGCTCAGAAGCTGGGAAAAGCTCTCTTGAGATTTCTGTATTCCACCATTCCAGTACCAATCGGTTAGGAGGAAAGAGCTTTGGTTTGGATAGGGATAAAATGACATTTCACTCTGAGGTTCCTGGTTGTCAGATAAATCATGCAAGGTAACGTGTTACTTGGGGTCGTGCGATGGCAATTTTTCTGAACAGTATCGTCTGAAAAGGCCAAAACCATTTCGAGGTGTTTGGATGATTTGACGGTCAAAGGTTGAAGGACTGGGGACAGGCGACATTCCTGAGCATGTGGATGGATGATCAATTGGGATTTCAGATGAGGGAGGTATTTGTGGAATAACATTAGATGCAGGGGGTAGGAAAGGTAGCGCTTGTGGGTCAAGATCCTGGAACCATTTTGGCAGGAGGCGATTCAGTCTGCGTGGCCGATCATGATGAAGAACGTCCTCTGCAATGGAGTCAGAACAGTCCTGAATGGATATACTGAGCAACATTGACTATCTGATACAAATAAAACATACTTGAATAGGAGGGGACAATCATTCCGCAGCTGCTTCAGACTGTTTTAGGTCAGGAAAAGAGGAGTCGGTGGATATTAATAACTGACGCACCATGGTTGCATCTTCCATGACGTTGGCAATGCCAACATCCTGAGAGGACTCAATGTTTCCTTGCAGTGATTCGGAAGTGCCAACACGTCATCTTTTCCTGCTGTCCCATATTTCCCTTGCCTTGACTAGTGCCCCCAGTAAACATTTCTTAGTCCTGCCACAGGTGTGCTTGTGATAGTTCAGTGCACCAGGCAGTGAGAACGACCTTCCACAAATACAAATATGGGGGATCCTGATGTCCAATTCCATGGCGCAGGGAGGGTGTAGGAGGCTACATTGATCATCACTCGATAAAGAAAAGACTTCTTAAGGCTGTCTGCTAGTGATGGATGTCTGAGTCCGAAGATCGAATTGTCCCAAGCCATACAGCCATGATCTTTGTTCCTTTTGTTGCTAGTTTGTCGCTAGAGTTTTGGATCACTAGATCCTCTGGGAAATGGTGAAAGCTCTCGTCATAGTCGATGGTTCTTGCCGGCGCTTCACACCTTGCGGTTCAACAGTCAGTTACCTTCAAAAGTTACCTCCTGAGAGGCTTGATGAATGTTGCAATCGATGTTTAAATTAACAGCTAATAATGGTCGAGTTAAGTGTTAATATTAATGACAGTAATTACCCTCGGCTGAGATGTGATGCCAATAAACATCGATTTACATTTAAGTCAAAGATGACTGGTTCCATGATCATAGAACTTGCAAAGAAACAATGGTTCATGCCGTCGCATGGGCAGATCGCTCTTCTCTACGCCTTCGGGCGATTTGTCGGAGTGTGAATTTCGGTTACCTGCCCTAAAAGCAGAGGCAATGCCCCGCAAGATCAGCCCTTTGATTAAGTTACTTGCACATGGCTGAACTCTAAATCATCAGGACCCCGATGTATATTTGATGAACCTATAGACTTCCATTCTTAAGCCAATTTTGGCAGGGAATTTGAGAGATTGACATATTTTAGAAACTTTAAAGACATTCACTGAAATTCTGGCTTGAAAAAAATCTTTTACAGCGTATTCGGAAAAGCATGGCCAAACCAACTTTTTTTTTTTGAATGTCCGACCGGTATCCTACTGACATGCACTAATTAGGAAATATAGACTTGGATAGGATTTAAATATTTTGTATTGGATCTCATGAAATTTACATGATGTGAGAGAGACAGTTTATCTATTTTATGAGGGCTAGTCTCTCCCATATTTACTTCCTGACAACTTCTAGTGTTTGAAGGTTATAGGTGAAATATTTTGGTGAATGTTGTCAAATACTTCCTGAGATCAAAGAAATATATAAATAATTGTATGTGGTCTTTTAGCCCTCGAATATGGAATAAGTTTCTCCCTAAAACCATGTTGACCTCAGCATTCCTTGTAGAGCTATTCACCACAAGTCAAGTGGATAACCTAAGATAATGTGATATTTCACCTATAACCTTCAAACACTAGAAGTTGTCAGGAAGTAAATATGGGAGAGACTAGCCCTCATAAAATAGATAAACTGTCTCTCTCACATCATGTAAATTGGTACAGTATTTCATGAGATCCAATACAAAATATTTAAATCTTATCTAAGTCTATATTTCCTGATTAGTGCATGTTGGTAGGCTACTGGTCAGACATTCAAAAAAAAAAAGTTGGTTTGGCCATGCTTTTCCAGAACATCGACACCAGCAAATAAAAGTTCGC
>CAUVYJ010000013.1:0-29425 GCA_963556145.1 Hygrocybe punicea | reverse complement strand
TGTTGTTGCTATACTCCATTGTTGTTGTTGTTGCGTTAGTGTAGAATAGACAACCATGATTAAAATAACTTACCTTCTGGGGATGGGCACGCCAACCCCCACTGCCTTTTCTCATTTTGCATTCCCTCGTGACGCTGCCGTTTTGCTGCCGTCGCCATCATTTGCCAACCTTGTAGTGGTGTTGAAAAAGTCCGGTTGTAACTGGTTACAACCGGTTACAACTCGGTTGCATAAGCTTCGTCCACATCGGGAAACCGCAACTGGCAACCTCCCAAAAGTGGGCAACCACAACCAGTGGTCCGGTCTTTTTTGGTTCAGTCCGGTCGGGTCCCAGTTTTTTGCCGGTCCTATGGACTGGACCTTGAAACACTAGTTCAGATGAGGAGGTAGCCAGAGATGAGGCATTTCCCGAGGACTTGGAGGACCCATCGTCACTGTCCTTGCGATGACTTCATTTGCTCATGTCATGAACGAGATTGTTGAAGAAAGAAAAAAAAAACATGGTCCGGACTTAGCTGCCAGCTCTCGACTTGACCAAATCGGGTAGTCATAGTCATAGTCGGTGTCATAGTCATAGTCAAGTCGGTTATCAACTCAGCTATGACCGACTACGACTATGACTACTAGTTGACTACTAGTCATAGTTGTGGTAACACTAATTGTTATGGACCTGTTATCAAAAAATGAAATGCTACACGTATATCGGGAAACCTTGGAAGAAAAGCTAGTCAAGACGTTTCTGACTCTCATTGAAAATAAGTGAAGGGGACGGGCAGAGTATGAGCAAGCCATTGAGGATCAGATTCAGTCCACGAAAAACAGCAGTCCATACATGGCCATTTATAGTTGCGGGCATATCTTGGAGTTTTATACGATGCTGATCTGGTTGGGTAAACCATTCTACACTATGCCATGCATCAAACTGGAATGGGCAAACAAGATGCTTGGGGGGGTATTTGGTGGAGTAAGCACAACAAGTTTACTATGGAAGAATAAATACACTTACTTTTGAAGTAGCTCATGATGGAATTGACGACCAACCTGACCAAACAGTTATGGTTTTGTTTCTCACCTGGTGACTTTCCAATGGTCCAAGAGATCCAGCGAGTGCAAGATGAACACCTGTGACTCCCGACTTCTCCCACGTGTTAGCAGTGGTGACACACCCTATTACCCCTTCTAAGTAGAGGCATATTTTCAGATGTAGGGCCTCCTTTTATAAACCTGCAATAGCTAAGGGACTTGTAGTATATCTGAGCTCCCTAATACATTGCCATATCAAGCTATTTGGTCACTGTTGCACACATCCCAATCCGTCACCATGTCACCTGTCAACCGCAGCGGTGCGCGCTCATTTCCACATTGGGACATGGCCGCCCATTGCTCACTGTTTCCATATCGGGACATGGCCACTGCCTTTGCGCACTCATCGTTCATGATGTCCAGCGTGCTCTTTTTTGTTTTTTGGCTTGCCATGTAGACACAGCACACCGTCACGCATCACATCATCAAGACAACCAGCACTATCGCGGGGCACGGAAATTTTCATAATCAGCTGACTACGTACACAAGGCCATATCATGGTATATGGAGGTGGGGGGGATGTGGGGCAGACAGGGGGGGGACACAGAGTAAAGGTGGTGGGAGCGGGGGGCCAGGGGAGCAGGCTGGGATGGGTGAAGGGGGCAGGTACAAATGACAAGGGATGGTGCATAAAGGGAGGAGGATGGAGCACAGAAGCATGAGATGGGAGGTGGCCAGTCACACCTCCTCATCACTTTCAGAATCAGAGAGGATGGCCTTGCTCTTCATGGGGGGGAGCTGGGTCTTGCGGGTGTTGACTTGGATGCCACCCGTCTCTTCTTCTTCGAGGGACCTGCAATGTCCTCGTCGCTCTCCTGCCCCTCCTTGCCTCTAACCTTGCAGCTCTTCCTTTTCAAGCCCTTGTCACTCCTCTCCTTGCGCTTCTTCCCAATGATCTCACCATCCAAATGCCTCTTGGATATGTCCTCCACATGCTCTGCCAACTCATGCTTGCTGAGGCGGACCCATTTGCAGGCACCGGTCTTGAGTGCGTCCCGCAGTTTTCGGATGTCGTCCACTGTCCCTATCTCTGAGGGACTGACCAGGCGGCTGAATGTCCATCCAACTATCTTCACCCGTAAGTTTGTGATGATGGCCTCCTCGTAGTTCGTGTAGTTCATGGCAACTTTCTTGGTTTTAGAAGCAAATTCTGTCAGGCTGTGAGCTGGCAAACATATGCAGCAGGGGGTTACACTTACTGAGGCCGGAGAGTATGAGTTTTGTGCACTCAGCACGCATTGATGCAAGCGTGTCACGTTTGCGAAGAGCTATCTCAAACTTCAGAATCGGTGAGTGTACAACAGAGGGTGCACTTACTTTTTGACCTTGTGCAAGCCCACTGCTCAAACAACCGAGTCACATCCCAGGGGTCAAGGCCAAGTGACTCTGAGAGGAAGTCCATGGAATCCCCGGAAGCCAGCCATTCCGGTGCTGCATTGTCATCGACATGACCGCAGGTGAAAAATGTGATGGCGTAGGAACCAGTGCACTCAGACAGATGCTCCAGCTAAGGGGTGGTGAGGTATGTGATAAGCGTAGTAGTGACTGGACATGTACCTCTCGGTTGACGCTGGCTACTGTGCTCCGGAAGTCCAGTGCTGCAGAACGATTCGATGGGCATGCTCCGACTTTCTTCTGTGCACGGTGCTCCATGAGTGTGGCTTTGAGCTCCACTTGCCGCTCTAGTGAAAGATCTTGAAGCTCTGGGTCATTGGACATGAGCTCTTGCAGTTCCTTCAGCGTGAGGCGATCACTGGCATCTTTTCCTTATTCTCTGCGTCAGGACATTCAGACATGACGAGGGGGTGGTGAGCCTACCTTTGTTCAACTCCACAGCTTTGTGGTGAGCCAAAGCATTGTGCAATGTCGGTCCGCACGTGCTTTTGTAGTGAGTAGACGTGGTTATGAGGTCCCGAATATAAGTCGACTTCCGGTGATGTTTCAAGGCAAGCACTTCGATTTCAGCAGTGCGTGTGAGGTTGAGAGCATCCATGTCAGTAGCCAGCTCTGTGTTCTTGAGATTTCTTGCTGCATGCCCAAGTTGTTGAGTGTTCCGCTTGGCTGTTGAGAGTTTGGCCCGAGTTCGCATGGGTTGCACATCTAGAGTGGGGTTCCGACTAGCCCATGTAGTCTGGCAGTTGATATGGGCCTCTTCCTCTGCCTGATCTACGATATCGGTGTCAGGCATTGAGACACGTTGACAAGGCACATGGCCTTGTTTACTGTAAGTTTGACTCACGCTTCCCATATCGCTCATGCTTCTTCCAGGCCCGCCCGCTCTCACTAGTCCGACGATCTGTGTGTATCACAGTTACCTAGGCCACAGTCCCACTTACTGAGTAACCCATCCAGCTGAAACCCCCAGACAATGCACCCCGGAAAAAGGCAAGTCAAGTAGTCCACATCTTAGTCTTCATTAATCTAACCCTCAACCAGAGAGTGTGTCGACCCCCCCTTCTCCTGATGACCTGTCCTCAATCATGTTTACTTCTACCTCGCCCTCTCTCCAAGATCCAGAGGATGATCCGTTGAAAGGAGACCCCTTCTTCTTCACCTGAGAAGGTGTCAGCCGCTGAATCCCACTGACCCCAGTACCTTCTCCCTCGAAGCGGTCAGGCAAAAAGGTGGCGTTCGTGGTATACAATGGGCGCCAGACAGGTATTTTCTATGATTGGTACGGCACCTTGATGATTCTTTCAGGCAAACTTCATCTACCAACCACCGCTTCCAGGGTTTCATGCAACCACTCCGTCAATGGTTTCTTAGGCAACCGCTTTGTTGGATTCCACTCGGTGGCCGAAGCTGAGGTGGCCTGGAATGTGTCTCTTGCCGCTGGAACCACCGGGCCTGCAACCGCATGGCTGCAAGATCTGCTGAACGACGAGGAGGCGTACTGGGTCATCATCAAGGGGAAGGCCCCTGTTGTGTGCCACGGCAAGTCAGTCAATTTAGTCTGTAATACCAGGGCGTGAGTCTGATTTTTTTTCTTTGAGATCTCGTGCAACTGTCGCGTTAGGTGGGGTTAAGGGGCCTGCTGTTGAACATGCTCGTAGTGTTGCAGAAGCAGATCACCTGTTCATCTTGAGATACATGGAGGGGTTGGTTTCTGCAGCACCTGACAGCCTGACTTCGGTAGTGTAGGCTAGCCCAGTTGTACTATCCTGTCGTTCATGTAGCATGCTTTACAATGTCACCATACACATCTCGTGTCTGCCAGGCCCTTGCATTGCACGTGAGGCTGAGAGGCTCGCCAAATCTGAAATTGAAACCCTCAGTTTTGTGCAAGGTATTGGCTCGGGCTGAGCGCTTAGCAAAGCCCACAAAGGTACACAGTATGTATGAGTAGATTCAAGGGGTATTGTAATCATGTAGTAATAAGGTCGGGTACTGGGGCAGCGATGCGTAGCTACGTGTTAGTGTGTGGAGTTAGAGTGTCAGTAAATGCATGAACCTTTCAGGCAATAAATGACATATGACCTTGCTTGACAATCCTGCAGGTAAGGACACGTGGTTGTGCTTTCTTCCAACCAAACCATCGTGCATCATGGTTGGAAGTAACAGACCAGGAAGCAACAAGGCCACGTCTTCCTCTCGCAAAGTCAACCATTCAGGAAGCAAACTCGGTACCTCAGGACGACGAGTCGTTTTCCGAGAAACATTGCATGCGACAGCTATCAGGCAATGCAAGGACACCTCTGATGAGAAGATATGCCGTCAATTACAGGGCCAGCTGTATTGTTTCCCTTGCATACTGTTCATCTCGCTGATGCTTCCATGTCCATGACTTAGAGATGAGCCCGGCTGAGCATGTGCAACTTGCAGCATTGAGTGAACTTCCTGAAGATCAGCTGTATGATTGTGTTATGATGGATGGCGTTCTGGATGGTAGCGAGCGTATGGATGTTAGTCATGCAGGTGGGGAGTTTCAGACAGTCCTTGAAGACATGGAGGGCGACCTACAGGCTGGACAGCAGCGCCGGTAAGTGTTCTCTGGAAATTCTTCACCTGACATCACATTCATGTTCTACACAGTCATCGCCGCATTGCAGATCGCCGCACCCGTGCCGATCGTACCGAGCGACTCATGCAGGCGTTCAAACCCCAGATGAACTCCATTGTCGACGCTTATATTGCGTGGAGTGCAGCCACAGCAGACAAGGGGTTGGAAGGTGGATACGTCCTCCCGTCTGATGCAGAGGTTCAAGGGCAATATCCGACGTGGGTAGTTGACATCTTCAGTAAATAATTCATGGTTTTTTCTTGCTCCCATTGCTGAATCCCTTTTGTAGGGGCATATAACACCTCTATCAACATGATTGCAGCCGACATTTTTATAGCGAGTGCCTTTGCGAGGCAAGGACTTCTGCCTTGTGCACCTCTAAAACCCACCATAGCTATCTCTATCTGTGTGCTGGAACTCTACTGGCTTGCCCATCTTCGCTGCCCCCGGTGGAGTGGTACCGAGGTACCACTCCGGGGGCTCACGCAGGACTCGAGGGAAAGGTCGACTGGATAGGAAGGATGGACTGACTACTACATCTGGAAGGCTACTGACTAGGTCAAACCGTGGGAACCTGATCACGTGACTGACCAGGCACAACTACTACAAGTGCCCCTCCTCCTCATGGTGACGTCCTCGTCACCATACCGCTACTAAAAGAAAACAAAAAGCAAAACAAAACTGACCAAGAAAAAAACTCTCCAGTCACGACTCCCAGTCCCTCACGATGCCCCGGGCCTTACACGTGAGGCAGGACCGTATCGTCCTCCAAGATCGTTGGGGGTGGTAGATGACCAAACTGTAACTCTGCTCTGCTCCTCCATCCTCGAATGCCTCTGGGACTCACATCGCAGGGTAGGATAAAAACGTTCAAAACCATAAGTTCTTGTAGCCCAGGGTGTGAGTTCTTGTGATCCGAAAATAGACTGGGTGGTTCGTGCGAAAGTAAATAGGTACGGTGCTGTCGAGCAGTGATGGTTCGTAGATAGGTCGAATATCCAATAAATGTCGAGGGTGGGGAAAGGGGATAGGACGGGACAAGGTACGGTGTAAACGGGGGAAAGGGAAAGCATACGGGTGCATTGGGCCATGCGGTGGCATCGGGGATTCTCGATATGAGGGGACTAGCGCTGGGGTGCTAAGTGGTCGCGGCGGTGACTCGTTTGGGTCCCTACGGGTCGGGGAAGTCGCCAGGGTCGAGAACGAGGTTGCGGGGAGCTGAACGAGGGCTCGAGGAGCCGGGTATGGTGCAAGAATCCGGCCGAGAGATGGTGACGTGGCGGAACGCGGTGGGGGTCTGGGAACGGTGGGCACGGTGGTATTGGATCGAGGTGGGGTGCTCCGGGATGGTGAACGAGTGGGCCGCGAGCTTCGTGAGTCGATCCGGGGCTGGGTATGTTGGCAGAATGGGGCCACGCGATGGTGACGTGGCGCGTGGCCCGGGTGTCTGGAATCGACGGCGGGGGCTCGTTTGGCGCAATGGAGGGGGACGGGAGGTCCTGGCCGGTGGAACGAGGGCACGGGAGGTCGAATGGGTCCGTGTGATGCTGGGGTACACGAAAGAACGGGGGTCCAACGGGGGGGCGCGACGGATCCGTGGTGTGGCCAAAAAGGTCTGCGACCGTGAATTCGAGGTGGCGTAGGCGAGCGCGGAGCTCCAGTACGTCGAACGAGGGTCCGTGGGGTTGGATGAGCGTGGGTTGGGGTGGGCATCCACGGGAGACGGTGTCGCGGAATGCTGACGTGGGAGTTCGCTGGGGTGTCAATAGAGCGGCGGGGCTCGTTTGGGGCGACGAATGGGAACGGGGGGTTCTGGCTAGCGGAACGAGTGTGCGGGGAGTCGAATGGGTCCGTGTAAGGGTGGGGGTGACGAGAAACGGGGGGTCTAACAATGGTGACGTGGCAGATCCATGGGGCGACCAAAAGGTGCGGGGCGGTTCGTTTGAGACGACGAGGCGCGACGGGGGGTTCTGGCAGATGAGCCAAGGGTGCGGGGAGTCGAACGCGTGCATTTTGGGTCCGGGGTGCATGAAAAAAACGGGGTCCGCGCGGTGGCGATGCGATTTTCGTTGGGTTGTCCAAAACTCGCAGTAGCGGGCCATGTGGGATCCTGATGGGGAACGCGGGGCTCCGGAACGTCGAACGAAGTTGCGGGGGGTCGTGTGGACATAGCTGGGTCTAGGGAAAGTGAAAATTTGGGGGGTGGTGAGGCCGGAAAAAGTTGTCTCGCGAGAAAAAATGTAAGAAGTGGGAAAACCATGAGAAAAAGAGAAGCGTGGGTCGAAGAACACTCTCATCACCACGTTGGAGTGGTACCGAGGTACCACTCCGGGGGCTCACGCAGGACTCGAGGGAAAGGTCGACTGGATAGGAAGGATGGACTGACTACTACATCTGGAAGGCTACTGACTAGGTCAAACCGTGGGAACCTGATCACGTGACTGACCAGGCACAACTACTACACCGGCTCACACTTCAGCCTTGGGTGAAAGCCCTCTGTGATCTTCATGGGGTAAGCATCTGACAACATCAAATCCACTGACACTGAAGCCTGTCATGCAGATTCCATTCCAACGGCACCTCTCACGACAGTTCTCAATATGCTTTGACCTCTACCTTGATATCCTTGCCATTGTGGATAAGCGCATCCATGTGGCCTTGGAGTGGGATGTTCCTGACTGGCGGATTAAACATGCATGCCCGGCTTGTACCTACAAACTCGAGGGAGAAGCAAAGCTCATGTTTGACCTGCTCTACACAATAGATGGCAACGAGTTTCCAAAGCGCATTTTGCGTCGAGCAGCGCCGCCAGCCGGAGTGGAAGGTGAAGTCCCAGTTGTTGGGCCGTCATGTGAGAGCGTTGACTCTCGACAGGGGGGTGGTGACTATTTCCTGGCAAGGGCGAAGGTGGATGAATGGTCCAAGCAAAGATTGGAGGAGATACTTGCTCTAGACAGTGAGGTAAGTTGATCCGATTGTTTGCAAATATGATCTAATCACAGCTTCACAACAGGAGGGCAGAGAGTTTAATCCCTGCGCTGAGCGGTGGAAGAATATGATGGATGATATCACCGTGAAAATGTGGGGAATCTTCGACAAGACTGGCATATTCCTGGCCCTTTTCCGGCATGGGTTTGTTCTCATCATCGCAGACATGGTGCGCAACGGTGAACTGTAAGTTTGTCTTGTCTACCATTGATCTCAGCCAAGGCTAATGTACATCAGGGCAAAGTACCCTCTTGCCATCGTCGAACACCTACTCCATGTCTTCAGCCCAAACCTTGGTGGAGGTTACGACATCGGCTGCAAGTTTGGCACCACCCTTGATCACAGCCCTCTTGGGCCCTTGGCTCGTGCCAACTCACACAAGTGTTTGGTTGGTGCTTTCCACGGGCATGCTCACAATCGGCTCTGCCAGCTCAGTAACCTTGCTACATATGTCAAGGGGGTGGGCTTGGAAGACTTGGAAGGGTGTGAGTGCTGGTTCTCCCATTCAATCGAGCTTGCCCCGGCTGTGCGTTACGCCAGTATCTTTCATCGCCTTCAGGCTCTTGCTACCTACTGCAAGCATGCCGATGTCTTTGATGCCTATGCCAACCTTAGCATCTTCCTCCTCAACAACTACATCCAAGCACTCAACATTCTCAAGGGCGAGACTGCACTTGCAAAGGCGATGAAGGACCAAGGGATCACAGATCCAAAAACATTCGAGCTCTGGTTAGAGGAAGAGCGTGCCTACTTGAAAGGCTTAGCGAAAGAGCCTGTCATGGAGACGATGGAGATGGAGTATTACCTGAAGCTGGTGAAACTGTATGCAACTGAGTAAGCTCACCCCCCTCCTCGCCTTTGAGAGGGTAATTACTAATTGTTATTCTCCAATTACAGAGTCACTCTGGAGGCCACATGTCAGGTCTGGATTCACACGACCCCCGACACGATGCCTAATCACGACATGACACAGTCTTCCGAGACGACGCCATGCACTTGAGGCTCGGGACCAGACCTTGCTGGTTGTCCAAGACCTTGAGATGAAGTTGGACATTCGCCAACGCTGGGTGCCAGATGGTCCCGACTGGATCCGCATGGCTAAGCTGGTATTAATGTGTCAATACCAGCGGTTGCTGGATGCCTTGGAGGGTTTTATAGTGGCAAGGATGTTTGAGCTCACAAAAATGAACATGTCGCAGACTGGTGAGTGGCCGAGTTCACACCTCCCTGCTTCTCTCAAACTTCTGTAGGTTATAAGCTATGAACACACATTGCAAAGGCGCTTCAAGCTCGATCTCAAGCCATATGGACAGCTCTTGACCGATACAACATGGCTGCACAAGCCCTGACCCCACCCCGTCAAGAACTCAGTTGGAATGAGGTAGTCGAGTACGCCTTCCTGGCTGACTTCGATCTCCTACGCAGCACTCGGCAAGATGTGCAGGAGTGTCCCTGGGCGAGGCCTGCTGGTCGCATTGCGATGGATCAGTACTTCAAGATACTGTGTGCTCAGGAGCAGATTGCAAATCTCAATCATTAGATCCCTCAAGTAGTTACCTACATCCGGGATGAGGACCTTTTCCTTAAGCAAAAAGAAGCAGAATGTTGGGAGGTGGATGCTGGTCTGGCCCACCAGATTGCCCTGCATCGGATGGAGCATGGCTGCTTCAATGCAGCGCACATGCACCGCTTCCGTGAGATATCTCGTCTGGTTGGTTTCAGTGGTAGCACTCTGCCAGGGGTAAGTCAAGAGGCTGCTGCTGCACAGCAGCCACACACTCCCCCCTCTGAGCGTGACATAGAAGATAGCGGAGCTGTAGGTGGGGGTGTAGGCAATGCCCGGGCTGATGATCAGGAGCACACTCCTGCAGCCGTTGCACTGGAGGGCAAGAACATGCCCAATACCACATTGGCAGCTGACGACAGGAGTGGTACAGTTGATCAAGAGCACAAGGAGGAGGAGGTTGGGATCGAGGAGGATGAGGAGTTGGCGGCAGCATTCTATGTGATTGTCCAGCTGTTAGGTGATAAGGTTTGAGGTACATGTAGCACTGTATTTTGTAGTAAACTAGTGCTAGTTGCCATGTGCCGTGTCTATGTGGCAAAAAAAAGGGTGTGCTTGATGTTGTCAATGATGAGTGCGCAAGGTGGCGGCCATGTCCCAATATGGAAACAGTGAGCAATGGGCGGCCATGTCCCAATGTGGAAACAGTGAGCGCGCTGCGGTTGACAGGTGATGCGGTGACGGATTGGGATGTGTGCAATGGTGACCAAATAGCTTGATATGGCAATGTATTAGGGAGCTCAGATATACTACAAGTCCCTTAGCTATTGCAGGTTTATAGAAGGAGGCCCTACATCTGAAAATATACCTCTACTTAGAAGGGGTAATAGGGTGTGTCACCACTGCTAACACGTGGGAGAAGTCGGGAATCACAGGTGAAGATGAAGCAATCTTTGCCGAGAATAAACTAGATTTGGAGGGACTGCCCAAGTTGTGTGAAATTGGGTTGGAAGCTCTCAAGCACTTGGAAGAGGAGCTGGCACTCCTAACGGATTCGAATGGCACCCTACAGACGATTGATCATGCACAGCCATGACATGGACAACCATTCAGCAGCCATGATCATGAACATCATGGATGGGGGTATATTGGTGAAAGATCAAGAGGGTGAGATGCTTAGGATTGTGAGTTGGCAACAATATATCATGTAGGATAGGGTTAAAAACACTAATTGATCATTCAACAACTATTATGTTACTTCAGCACGCATTGCAAGAGCATCCTTATGATGGAAGAGTACCTCATGTATGCATCACATAAGGTTAAGAGAGTGACGAACCAGAAGGAACTCGGGGCCTTTGTTGAGGATGGTTGGGAAGATATCCTGGAGGCAGAGCTGGATGAACTGTTTAGTGTTGCCGAAGTTCAGTTCGGTCCGGTTCCGACCCTTTTTGGCGGAACCGCGAACTGAACTTCGGGTCCGGTTTGGCGCATGGCCAAACCTGGACCCAGACGGCGTCGAACCGTCTCACCGCGTTCGGTCTGGGTTCAGACGCGGTCTGAACCCCGAACCGAGGTGGGCTCACCCCATGAGCTCTATTCTCCTCGCGAATGGCAGGCACGTATCAATCGATACGGCGCTGCACTTCGCGAGGTAGTTGGGCTGTGGGGGAGCCGTCCGGCGCTGCTGCTGCTGCTGCTGCTGCTGCTGCTGCTGCAACTGCTGCTGCTGCTGCTGCTGCTGCTGCTGCTGCTGCTGCAACTGCTGCTGCTGCTGCTGCTGCTGCTGCTGCTGCAACTGCTGCTGCTGCTGCTGCTGCTGCTGCTGCTGCGCCGTTGCTGTTGTTGCTGCTGCTGCTGCCGGCATTGGATGAGCCGCCGTGGAGATGGGAGCGTACACCCACGCCTTCTTGGTGCCGAATACCTCACGAACACCTCGCGAACGACGTCCACGCGTCAGTTGACGCGTCAGCTCGTGTTCGCGAGGTTCCTTGGCGTTGGATGGCTTGATGCAGCACCTGCTGCTGCTGCTGTTGCCGCCGTTGCTGCTGCTGCTGCTGCTGCTGGCCGTTGCCGCCGTCGTTGTTGCCATCGTCATTGTTGACGTTGTCGTTGCCGTTGCTGTTGCTGGTGGTGGTGGTGGTGGTGGTGGTGTAACGGCTGTCCCGTGTCCGTTGGCGTTGGCGTTGGGATCCATGTTGTGCCGTGGTGGTGTGCTCGCGATGTGGTCGCGGTCAAGTTGCCTGTGGCAGATAATATTAGTAAAGTTAAGAGTATTTACGAGACTTACCTGTATTCACGAACGCGACATTGTGTCGCGTTCATTGGCCTTGCGTTGTTGCGTGAAGAAACCTGTAATGGTCACATGATATCGTTTAACGCGAAAAAGTAAGTAAAGAAATCCGAAAAACAAATGAAATAAATACCTTAAAAATATCCGCGTTCGCGGTTTGGACGCGGTTTGGAGCCGTTCAGGAAATCCGGCCAGCCTCGAAACCCTGAACCGAACCCGCGGTCCGGTTCAGCACTTGGCTGAACTTAGACTGAACCCCGGGTTCTGTTCGGGGTTTGAACCGGGTTCGGCTAGGTTCGGAACCGAACTACGGCAACACTAGAACTGTTAGAAGGTGATGACGAGGGATTGGCTTTGTGGGCAAGGGCAAGCGAAGTGCTCTTGCAAAGACAGCACTGGCTGATCGACAGGTTGTGTGGAATACTGAAACCTGGCAAGGAACTGAAGGATATTGCAGTGGAGATCATTATGATGATGAGTGCCCAAATCAGCCATCTGTCGATGGTCACTTTTTTTTTTTTTTTTTGTCCAAATTATAGTCACTTAGAGCATGCCCTTTGTCGGACTTTACATGCCCAGCCTTGAGATCTAACTAAATAAAGGACCCTGTCCTTGCCTTGTCCCTCTAGCTACCCTGATGGGCATATGCCCCCCAGAGGTCCATCACTTCCTGTGATGTTTTAGATGCCAGCATGTAACTGGTGAGGTGGTGGCCTCTCGTAGCTGGCATGTACTTTGTTTCGTGGTTGGAAGTTAGCAAGTGCTCAGCCAAGAGCCGGCTTGCACGGGAGAGGCGCGAGACAAGGGAGAAAAGTAAAAGTAAAAGTGGCGCCGGAGCTCCCAGTTTGGAGTGGGGGTGTGGGGGAGGGGAGGGGAGAGAGGAGGAGGAGGAGGGGGATTTTATATCGCTAGCAAAACCGTCCTATGTTCTTAACGTACTCCATAAACTTTTTGACTCCTGGCACAATGGCCAACAGGAATCGAATCGACATCGTGTCTCGTCCCAGTGCTGCCCTGAGTTTTCTATGTTCTTCGTCGTGTGCCCTGCACTCAAAAATAAAGTGATGTATAGTCTCAATGCCTTCGCCGCATTCCATGCACACGTTGGTCTTGACCTTGCGGATCCTGTGCAGGTAGTGGTTGAGTGGGACGTGTCCTGTGCAGAACTGCATTAGTAGACAGAGCTGAGACCTGCTAACCTTATCTTGTATTTTTCGGTAGTCCCTCATGCCCGGACGTGGGTCAATTTTGCTTAGCTTGGGGTATCTCGGGGATTTCTTTCAGGTTTCTTCCCATTTTTCGGATAGGGTCCTGAGGTAGTGACCTTTGATTGCAGTTGCGTTGGCTGGAAGTGAGTGTGTCTGCAGGTATTTGGGTAAGCTCAATTTTCTGCTGCTATTACCCTTCACGGCCTTCTTTGCCTCCCTGTCAGCCTTTTCATTGCCTTGTACTTCGCTATGTGCCGAGATCCAGTTGATCATGATTTGTATGTGCCATCCCCCTGGCCTTTTCTTGAGGGTCTGTATAAGCTTGCGTTGTAGAGGCTCCGGGCCGTCTGGACCCGGATCCTCTTCATATCATACATCGTCCCCGTCCTTTCCCTTTCATATACCATCGATTCCGCCCGATTCCGGTCGATTCCGTCGATTCCGCTCCGGATCCCCCTCCGGAATCGTTCCCACTCAAGATGCGATGTCCCCAACGACCCGGAATCAGTTCGTATATAGTTGTATACCATTTATCTTCATTTCCCGTCTCCTAGTATATAGCCCCACACCTCCTATCCTCCACTCCACTCCTCCTATCACCTTACAGCCTTCGCTTGTAGTACTTGGTTACCACAGCACAGGATCCCTCTCTAGTAGTATAAAAGGTGTACTTTTACACTACAAAGATGTAGATTATTACTCCCCCTCATATCATATTATATAGTATCACTTCCCTTCAGTCCTATTCTCATCATATCAGTTCTTAGTCTTCGTACTCCCTTCCCCCACACTTCACCTCTGATCCGGAACCCCCGGATTCGGGTTGGATTGATTAGACTACATAGAAACACTTCACTCCTCTGATCTCTTTCTAGCAGATCACCCTTTCTAGTAGATTCCCATTCCGGATCTACACCCGAACTCGCCGTCACAGTGTAGTTCTAGTATAAGGTGCTGGTTGGGTTTCTGTCTGGGGGTAGCCACCATCAGTAACATGGCTTGACTGTCTATGTAGATGGAGATGTAGGTGGGGGACTTCTCTCTTTCAATCAGCCTTAGCACTAACATCGTCCCAACTATCTCAGCCTCTGGCATCATGTGTCTCTGGTTTGAGCCTAAGTAGTAGCGAAGGATTTTGGGTGCTGCGTGTCCTGTCCTGTAAAGTACCACCGCGGCTCCTACTCCACCATCTATGTTTGACCCATCTGTGTACACCTTAATGTTGGAGTGGTCTTTGTCACAGCGCCTTATGGAGTCTTCTCCAGTAGTGTCGACATTGACCTCAAAGGGTGTGAGTTCGTTTTTGCATGCTGTTTTCGCGGCAATCAGCTCTATGTCGTCAGGCTTGATCCTGTATATGTGGGTAAGGACATGTAAAGGGGATCTGTGTCGCATCATGTAATGCCTTGTGCATGTTCTAAGCGGCCTGTAAAGGGGGTGTTTAACCAGAAGTGTCACCATTCTCACAGCCACCTGGTGACAGATTCTGTGTAAAGTTAGTTCCATAGGTAGTAAACCCACGTGCAAAAGCACCAGGTCATTGGGCGCAGTCCTCTGAGTCAAGGCTCCCAAGATGGGCACCGCTGCCATCCTCTGGATCCTTTCCAGACTCCTAGTCAGTCCCACTGACCCTCTCCTCTTGTTTGAGCCTTCAACTGTGTGTAACGGGGTGTACCACACGTTGGCTGCATAGGACATCTTGGGGATTGCTACAGCATAGGGTATAACATGGGTTCGGGTTTACCCGAGGGTTCCCTATAACGGGTGCCGTGGTTCCGGGCATAGGTTGCCGATTTGGCACCCAGGCAATACTGTACCCGAAATCGCGGTTCTCCGGGTTTCACGGGTTCCCATGCCTGACTTCGACAATTCCCCATGTTTCATTGCTCTCTGTTGATGGGTCCAATTCATTCAGCATCGTCGACCATGCTGCCCTCCCACTTCTTGAAATCCCGTCTGCAAATCCCATTCAGTATTCGCTTCGATGTTGTTAGTCGTTGCAACACACTCATGGATCCATCGGGCAGTATTTTTTTTGATCTGTGGATCAGTCCAATCTCTGTGCATCTAAAGTCTCCTCCTTTTTCTCTATAACCTGTCTCCCATATCTCTTACCCACCATGCCCACCACAAAAAAGACCCCTTCCAAATCCATGTCTGCTAAACGCGCTCAAAAGAGCATTACTACTACTTCGCTTCACAAGACTCCCTCAACTCACTCGATCTTGTCTACCACATCCCAGCCTCCCGATGATCCGATTGAGGTCGATTCCTATACTGAGAAGTCTGACAGTGAGAAGCCCGATAGCCTGGAAGAAGAACTCGGTAAGTGCTCACCTTCTGCTGATTAGAGTCTTACGAGCTTCGGATTCAGCTAAAGCAAAACTAACATGGCGCTCGCCAATCTATCAATTCTTCAAAACCGATGTCACCATCAAATACGATGACCATAAACGTCTCTACCATTGGTTCCGCTGTGCAGCCTGGGTCTGTAAAGGTGATGGAGGCATACGGCGTTATCAGGACAAGAAGGACAAGTCCTCCACCAGAAACCTCAGACATCACGCCGAAAGGTGCTGGGGTCTAGAGGCTGTCCAGAATGTTTCCACTCTGGGTGCAAAGGAAACTTCCTCGAACGGTTCCATCTTCGCCTCGTTTGCCAGACAAGGCCAGAAGCCTGTGAACGTCTCTCATCGCTCTCACACGAATGCGGAAGCACGGTACGTTATATTTGTGGCATATGGGTATCTAACAATTTCCTCTTTAGTGCTCATCTCGTCAAGTGGGTCACGGAGAGCAGGCATCCTGCAAACATCGTGAACGACCCTGAACTCCAGGAACTCCTTATGGCTGGTCAACCCAAGCTCGAGCTTCCCTCACCGATCACTGTCACATGCAATGTCAAGGCTGCTTTCAAGAGGTGCAAAGATCGCGTTGCCAAATTACTACAGGTAAAACATCCATTCAGACATATCGCAGCTCACGAATTTCTCAAACAGGACCACCCTGGACGCTTGCATTTTGCCACTGATGCCTGGACGTCACCGAATCACCGTGCTTTTGTTGCGTGGACTGTCCACCTTGAGCATCAAGGCCACATGCTCGGATTTCTGTTGGACACCATTAAGGTGCCTGACTCAGTCTCACACTGGAGCAACATTGGCATGGGAATTCCACAATATGTTGGTTCGTTTTGGGTTGGAGAACAAAGTACGAGCAATATATGAACTTTCTGCTAACCCGCTGATTTATCATTGCTAGATCCTGACATTCAATGGCGACAATGCCTCCTGCAATGACAAGCAGACCACCTGTCTTGCTGCCAAAGCCAACTCTTTCGAGGAGTACAATTGAGTTCACTGTTTTAACCATACAGTGCAACTTTCGGCCAAAACACTCATCAAACCTTTCAACGTGGGCCTGGGTTCCGCATCGCCTCTGGCTTCTGATGAGGAGGGTGAAGATGTTGATGTTCTTGATGTCTACACAGCCATGAATGAGGACCAGGAAGGAGAATCTGATGAAATCCGTGAAGACGATGATGATGATGGGGTGGATGAGTTGCAGGAATTGACTGAGCGTGAGCGTGAACAGTTGTTAGAGGACACGGCTGCAGTCCGTGAAACCGTTACCAAGGTATGTTACCTGCATTTCCAACAAGGACATTATTAACGCCTAGCAGATCCGGAACCTGTCCTTCGCTATCATTCATTCAACTACCATCGCTCTTCCGGCCTGGCGATCCATCTGCACCACCAAAGGGCTCAAACCCAATCTCATTCCACGTGATGTCGTCACATGCTGGAACTCAACGTATGATATGATGTGCTTTGCCCTGAGGTATCGCATTGCCATTGATGCTATCACTGCCGACAAGGCACTTAAGCTGCGCAAATATGAGCTTGTGGATGATGATTGGGCAATCATTCAGGATCTCGTGGCCATCCTCGAGGTGAGGCATTTATCTTATCTATGTAGCGATGTACTCTAATGGTATACAGCTTTACAAAAAGGCGACAATATTCTTCTCAAGTGATGTAGCTAGCGTTGCTGCTGTGATTCCGGCCATAGACATGCTCGAAAGTAATCTCAATGCACACACGGGGAAAACATACCATCTGGCAATCCTCGCTGCCATGAAGTTGGCTCGCAAGAAGATCAATCAGTACTACTCTCTCACAGATCTTTCCAGCGTCTACAGGATCTCTATGGGTGAGTGTTTGGCCTGTTTCTTTACTGCTAACTACAATTTCCTTCTCAGTGCTTCATCCTGGTCTAAAGCTCGAGTATTTCCGTCAGCAAGAGTGGGAGGAGGAGTGGATCGAGACTGCCAAAAACTTAGTTCGAGACGAGTTCAACCGCAATTATTTGAAGAACATTGGTGATCCCAATTCGGCATCCGAGACTGGTGATGTATGTTTGTCACCATTTTATCGGTCAAGGCTAATGTGTGAAGATGTCAGGGCTCTGGCGGTGATAACGATTTCAGCAATATCTCTGTTAAGAATGTCGCAAGGGCTCGGGATGAGTATGAGGAATACTTGCATCATCCGGTTGAGAATGTCAAAGACCCACTTGCATGGTGGTATGACAATCATTTCATTTATCCTAACTTATCTAGGATGGCTCTCGACTATCTCAGCACCCCTGCCACATCAATGGCGGTTGAGCGAGTTTTTTCACAGGGTCGTGGTCTTCTCAATTTCACACGAAACCGACTCACCCCTGCATCCATTCATGCTAACCTCTGCCTCGGCGACTGGTGCCGCAAAGGCCTTGTGGAGATGGTGGATCTACTGGCAGCAGTCAGGGAGAAGAAGAGGAAACGGGCTGAGTCTGATGTTGAAGAGACCGAAGAAGCCCCCATAGCATAGATATATTGTCCCACCCCCCATCTTGCAATGAAAACCTGTGGTAATGTCTGCGGTTACCGAGTTTGATGTTGTTACCGAATTGGAACCGGTTACCTTGAGAACCCATGCTAAATGGGTAAGGTTTGGGTTGAGACCCGTTCCGGGTGCGGTTTCAAAGGGTTCAGGTCCGGTGTTCTAAAAAGTGACCCAGGGGTTACCCGTGTTATACCCTACTACAGCAGTGTAGAGCCATTTCAGCAGCTTTGCTGAGAGTCTGCCTTGAGTTCTAGAGATCCTGCGGAGCATCAGCGTCCATTTGGTAGCATTGGATGTACATCCGCAGCTCAAATCTCAGACCATAACCTAGATACAACCCTTTCGGGGTTTAAAAAATACATCTAGGTCTAGGTTAATGCAGGTTCGTTAACCGTAGGCCAAATACTAGACCAGATTTTCCCACCATGTATGACGAGTTCTTTGCGCTTCTCATGGCTGAAGAAGATGACGAGGAGAGTACATTTAATCACCAACAGGCAATAGCTTGTATAAAACGAGAGTGAATGAGAGAGCAAGTGAGTGAGCGAGTGAGACGAGTGAGTGAGTGAGTGAGAAGAAGTGGGATAGGGAGAATGAGACATGTCTTGGGCATTAATATAGCCCCTGGAGGCGCTAATGGAGAGGTCTTAAATGAGGGCGCCCATAACGGTAAGGTACGCGATGTCGCTTGAACCTGTTTGAGGTGGCAGGGAGGAGGCAGGGAGGGATGTCGACGACGAGCGCACATGCGGAAAAAAGGCAGGGGGATAGCCAGGCAAAATCGGGACCAATCGGGACCAAAATCGGACATCTGAGCTTAAAATGTAGTTTACAACGGATTTTTATTCTGAAGGGGGTGGTAGATAACCCTCTGTAGACTAAGGTTTGGAAACGGTTCACCGATCACTCAAGGACCATTGATGGACCAGCGTTCTGGCTCGGCAACTCGGCATATCACATTTTCACTAGGATTTAGGTCTAGAACTCGTTCTAAGCGCTGTGGATGTCCCTCCATTGACGATCACCTTTTTATGGTGTTCTTTCCATCTTAGCTCTTGATCAAAGAGTACCCCCAGAAAATGGTGGAATGACGTCGGCTTTATTATGGTGCCTTGCAGTTCCATACTAGGCCGGGTTATGTTCTTTTTCTGTGAGTAGGGATGGAAAAGGGTATGTCAAGGGTTTTGGCCAAGTCAAAGTCATTGCAAATATGGTGACTTGACATTTGGGAATTTGACCATGACTTATTGAGGGAAATTATACATTAGAAGGTACTCTTCAATGTTGCCTATAACATTGTAGACTCAAAACTAAGAGATGTGTTGAAGTTTTTATGTTGTAGCCAAGGGTATGTAAGGGTACAAGCCCTAGGGTACAAAGTAAGCAAAAACTCGGAGTAGGGGGGGATTGTTTTTGGTCTTTTGGTATTTAAATTGCAAATACATTGTTCTAATTATCAAAGACAGTTTACAAACACAACTTTCATATGAATAAAGTCCCCCATAAAAGTTCTGGTTTAAACATTCAGTAGATGCAGTCGTTTCGGTCAACCCAATTGCAGCAAAAGCTGCGAATGGTAGGTACACATCTCCCAGCTCTTTGCTGGAGGGTAGGTCAACCCGAAGGGCAGCACTTGCTGTGGAAATGTGGTGGGGTAGGTTAACCCAGGGACAGCTGTTGCTGATAAATGGCTGCCGGGTGGGGTCAACCCACTGTCAGCAATACCATTGGGCAGGTTAACCCATTGCAGCAAGTCCTGGATGATTGGGTTGACTGGGGTCCAGCACTTGCTGTAGCACTGGGTTGACCTGGGACCAGCACTCGCTGCTGGGTAGGTTGACCAAGATCCAGCTCTTGCTGCAGCGCAGGGTTGACCGGGGTCCAGCACTTGCTGCAGGATTGGGTCGACCAGGGTCCAGCACTTGCTGTAGCACTCGGTTAACCCGGGACCAGCTCATGCTGCAGGCTAGGTTGACCAGGATCCAGCTCTTGCTGCAGCACTGGGTTGACCGGGGTCCAGCACTTGCTGTAGCACTGGGTTGACCTGGGTCCAGCACTTGCTGCTGGGTAGGTTGACCAAGATCCGGCTCTTGCTGCAGCGCA
Source organism: Hygrocybe punicea (assembly GCA_963556145.1). Lineage (NCBI taxonomy): Eukaryota > Fungi > Basidiomycota > Agaricomycetes > Agaricales > Hygrophoraceae > Hygrocybe > Hygrocybe punicea. The sequence goes on along the minus strand of CAUVYJ010000013.1, from coordinate 9,357 downwards.
GGGTTGACCCGGGACCAGCACTTGCTGCAGGCTAGGTTGACCAGGATCCAGCTCTTGCTGCAGCACTGGGTTGACCAGGGTCCAGCACTTGCTGCAGGATTGGGTCAACCAGCGTCCAGCACTTGCTGTAGCACCGGGTTGACCCAGGACCAGCACTTGCTGCAGGCTAGGTTGACCAGGATCCAGCTCTTGCTGCAGCACTGGGTTGACCCGTTTCCAGGACTTGCTGCAGGATTGGGTTGACCGGGGTCCAGCTCTTGCTGCAGCACTGGGTCAACTCCCGGTCACATCTTCCCACAGTATTGGGTCACCCCATGTATTGCACTTCCTGCAGCAATGTGTCCACCAGTCCCATTCACAAAAATGCAAAGTTATTTATGGGGTATCACTGAATCATCCTATTTACAATACATCTGGTATGAAAACTCCTGAACAAGTCCTCATTGGGGTATCACATGCATCCACCACACATTCAGAAACCATCCTACTTCCTCCTTTTCCTAATGCTGATCTTCAGAAATCATTATCAACCCAAATTTTAGGTCACATACCTTTTCACCTTCACCAAATCTTCTCCTCCACTCTCAACCTCACTATGTTTCCTCTTGCCTCCACCCACTGCTATCATCTGATCCATCACCCAAGAAACATCATCCACCACCTCCCCAAATAACTTCTGCTGTGCACATGTCTTCAATGCAACATCCCAGGATGCAAGACTGACCACAATATTGAAAAAGCCATTAATGCTTCCTTTTCGCAAGTCCTCCCACTCCTCTCTGTCATCCACCGCACGAGACCATTTCCCACTTTTCTGTATACGTGATTTCGGCTGCAAACCAGTCCACCACTTCTTCCACGAGGCTACATATGCCGGCAAGTCAACAATCACAGGCAAACCTTTACGCCCACTATTGATCCAACGACCAATGACTTCCGGGCGACTAGTCGAGGACAATGCCATCATTTTCCCCTACAACGGATTAGTTTGGACAGTATATAAGATCCAATCACATACCTGCCCCACTGGAAAACCCAGGACCATCTCAAACTTACGAAATTTCTCAACAATCTCCTTAAATCCTTCCGGTCCCTCAACGGCTTCCAACCGCTCAATCTGCTTCTGCAGCCATTCAGGTACTGACTTCTCGCCAGGGGCAGCAACCGCAGCAAGCACAGAGACAGTCTCTTCTGAGCCTTGTTTGGTCTCACCCTCGATATTTAACTCTTTCTCCCGATTGACCTGTACAAGCCCAATCAATGTTTGCACTCTCTGAACAACCGGAATGCACCTCCGAAACACTCTCCACCAATTGATCCTCCAATGTTTTCTTCACCACCTTTTTCTTCTTCACCTTCGCATTGCCCTCATTTTGTCCATTCATATCTTTCACCAGCTCTTCGTACGCTTTCTGGGCATCCTTCAGTAACATCTTATTTCTCTCAATATTCTCCCGCTTCTCCCGCTCATATTCAGACTCGGCCATCGGAGCTCCGAAAGTCCCACTGATTTCCCCACCAGGGCCCTCATCTTCCGAGTTGTCAATAATGTCAGCCGAAATATAGCGGCCTTTGCCTTTGCCACCAGTAGAAAGGTTTTGGCGAAGAGCCATGGAGGCTTTCGAGCTGTCAACCATGACCTGGGAACTAACTTAGCAAAGACAGCGCAGTCGAAACGTGCATATGTACATTACTGGTACCAGCTGCCGGCTTGCTTTGGCGAGGGGTGATGGATGCATTGGGCTCGGAGCCGTCATCGTTGACCTGGAAAGTGAGTTAGCAGCTGCAGCACAGACTCAAAAAGTAGATATTTACATTACCAGCACCATAATTTGCGAGACCCTCGGTTCCCGGAAGGGCGCAGGACATGCGGACTGAATTGGCTATTGGATCCATTACGAGTTGAACTAGAAGTAAGGCACTGATGTTACTCACAAAAACAACGAGACGCAAAGTCATTGAAGGGCTTCCGAACATGATTGGCGAAGTCCTTATAGGCAACCCCAAAGTCGTGGCCATGAGCCGACTTTCCTTTGTGGAATCTTATCACACAAAGTAACGGTCAGTCTGCAAACAGGAGAGCTAGGGACCGTTACTGACTCGAACAAAGCAATATTCCCGCCTTGGCACGGTTCTGGACCGGCAAACAAGGCCGTTCCAATCAAGCCCGTTTTGATGTAAATCTCCTCTAACAACTTTGTCATCGTATAACTGAGGGAATCAACGCCGCTGTTCATGGATGCATAAGTGGATGGTTGACAACAGGGCCATGAGTGTATGCGTATGTTTGATACTGCTGGGCGTTTTTGATCCTCTCACGCTCCTGTTGATCAAGCCCGTCGTCATCTCCAACCTCGGTTGACTCTTCATTTCCCAGCCTCTCACGCTCTTCCTCGACCCTTTGTTTGAAATCCGTGGCCTCTAGCAAGAACAACTCTTGGGTCACGATGTTCTGGAACTTGAGTGTAGGGGGTGGGATCGGGTCTTTCTGGTCATGGTCAGGGTTTTCCGCCAGGTAATGTCTCTTCCAACAATCGTTCACGATGTCCTTGAGCTTAGAATCATAGTATAGCTTAGAATAAGCTTGCCAGGTCGTCAACTTGCGAGGCTTTTTGGTGCGGAGATCCAGAAGCCCGCGCCGCCCCTCTCCTGACGATGCACTCGTGCGACTGTGATTTTTAAACCAATCCTTTACTTGCTGGTGCCGGCAATTTGGTGAGTTGCAATACTATCAACTATTTCTGCTTACTTACCACTCTCTTCTTTTTCATCACCGCCTCTCCTCCTTCTGCATCACCAATCGGCCACTTCTCGAACCAACCCTTGAAAACACTAGCCCAGAAGTCCGAGGGGGAGTCGCTGCTTCGGGATGCCACAAAGGATGGCAACTGAGAGGTGAGCCACTCCTTCTGCTCATTGGTAGTCCATGCTTTCTGACCCCCTTTGCTCTTTTCGCCTGTCGACATGAACGTCTGGTTTGACAGAGGTTAGCACAGCCGTCATCAACTGCCAATTTGTACCTGTAGAGTACCTATCGCAGCTTATTTCACACTCATAAACAATTTCACCCCTTTAAAAATGTCTTTGTCAACGATTATGATCTGAATCATTACATAAGGATTACATAGTTAACATGGAAATGTGGGCTTCAACCATGGCTATTCCGGCCAGAAGTGTGGATATAAGATCAAGTGCCTGTCAAAAAATATCCCTCCAGACCCTCTCATCATTTGGCAGCCGGCTACATGCAATCCCTTCCAAGTCCCGCAGCAGCGCCTTTCCCACATTGCTGTGAGACTGCCAATTCTGTATTAGGAGCTCGATGGTTCCATGTAGTTCGGCCTCCTGAATCTCGGCGGCAAAAGCCGTAGGCCAACCGAAAACTGGGCCCCTGGCGCTTGTCCATTCCCAGACCATTGCACGGGTATCCGCGACGATTTCCACCGCAGAAATATTTGATGGAGGAGAATTTGGTTGCGATGGCGGGATATCAGCGGGTATACTGGCCAGGCTATTCGTGCCGGTCGTTGGCGCAGAGTCTCTGCCTAGGCGCTGTGACGAAAGCAAGCTGTGAAAAAATATTACCCTAGTTACCACGTAGGCATGTCACAGATAAACTTACTTGCCCTTCAGTGCCTTCCGTTCCAGCCGCCATCTGAAATTAGAAACAAGACAAATGGTCAATAATAATAAGCTCAATTCAGAGGTTAGAACTCACTTTGCCGTGCATAGGTGGTCCTTCTCGCGGATGCAAGTGAGATTCCTGTCATTCAGTCGAAAAATGACAGGGTGTTAAGAGAAACGAGGCATACCTTGCTCGATAACGTTGATCCTTGGTTAGCTTCTGAGAAGGCATGTTGAACGAGGTTGGGGCGGGAGGTTGCGAGGTTAGAGTGGAGGGGGAGTGGATGGCGAGGACAACTGACGGCGTGGGTGGAGAGAGGACGCGTCCGTGAATCCGCAAAGGCTTGCTGTAACAAATGAGTTAGTGAACGGTATACTAGATGTGAACACTCGGAGTAGAGTGGTCAGGGATACAGATGCAATAGGTTAGTAGAGGACTCACGATTGATATTCGGTATCGCAGCAGTCGTGAGGTTTGAGACTTGATGGATGGTAAGGCCTAAGGTCCGAAAGAGGTACCTGACCAAGCGTTGATTTCAAACAGTCTGACTGTCCCACCTACTACCTTATCGCAAGTCATCGATGGCTGGTAAGCGCAAGAATCCTGACACACCAGTAGCCCGTGTGACTCGCCCACATTCCCAACTCCTTCCTCGCAATTGATCAGTGTCCATCCACACCACAGCCGCGGGCCGACTTGGTCAGACTACTTCTTTCCTGCCAATCGCAGACCCACCTTCGCCTCCAGCAGGCTCTAGTAATTTATCTGCGCACTCTATCCTGTCGACAGACGACTTCCCAGACCTGACAGCCCATTCGGCACTGGAGGATGATGCTGATCGTGAGGACCAAGCAAGTCAGTCAGACGAGGATGACACGAGTTTGGACGACTCACCTCTGCAAGAATGGGCCCGACTTCATCGCGACTCCTACTTGGATGAGATGATCCGGCACGAAGGAAGGGCCGGAGCTAATTTGTGTGGCGAAAAATGTGGGCGTGAAGGTGTCTATAAATGCAAGGATTGTTTCGGATTCCAGCTATTCTGCTGTGGTTGTTTCACCAAAAAACACTCACACTTACCTCTGCATCGCGTTCTGGTATGTCCCTGCTGTCATATTGCCTGCCACTTGTTGATTCTGATGAATTGTGCAGCGTTGGAATGGTGGCCATTTCGACGACGTCCGGCTTCAAACCCTCGGTATCAAGATGCATCTCGGTCACTGCGGTGATCCTTGCCCTATCCCTGGCGATGCAATCGACGGTTTCACCATGATCGACATAACGGCATTCACAGCGTTGACATCCAGTTCCGCGGTTGCTACGGAACGGCAGGAGGTTCTCACAACCGCATCCAACTGCTCTGCGCTGGCCTACTACCACCAACTCACACGCACCCGACCAGTGCTTTTACGTTTGATGTTCTCGACTCATTTCACCTTTTGACATTGCAAGGCAAGACGTCGGCATACGACTTTTATCTCTCAATTGCACATAAGTCAGATAACACTGGCCTTTTTGATACGAAGGTGTGTTTATCCTTCTCGAGTATTACCCTGTACTTATATTAAGACATTTAGGCTCGCTACAAACAATTTCTGACAGCCATCCAAATGTGGCGCCACCTCAAGCTACTCAAGCGGGCTGGGCATGCCCACGATCCCCTCGGGGTGGCAGCTACAAAGCCTGGTGATTGCGCTGTTGAATGTCCAGCATGCCCACACCCCAATCGAAATCTCCCACAGGGATGGGAGAATGCTCCGCCTGGGATTCGGTGAGTTAACAACCTAACCTTCCAGCTTCCACCGTCACTGACTAACTCTTCTATCAGATGGATTTATTGCCTAATCCTCACGCTGGATGTGAATTTCCGCCTTAAACTCAAGGACAAGCAAGTTAAAAATGACCCGCCTCTTGGAGATGGATGGGCTCACTGGGTGGAACAGAAGCCGTACATGGACTGTATTCAGAAGTATGGCCATCAGGAGGAGGTAACATTTCAAATGTGAATCATTACTTATCTGAATATTGTCATAACAGCCGAACCTCTGTGAATCCGAATTACATGCGGTAGATCATGCAAACACGAAGTTTTCGAAGGGCTACAAGGCCACTGGCATTGGTGGTGCCATCTGTGCACGTCATTGCCTTGTTCGGAAGAATGGGTTGGGTGATCTGCAGAAGGGTGAACGGTATGTCAACTTTCCCCTTATCCATGCTTATTTAATGGCACAATTGTAGCTATGCAAATATGGACTTCATTGCGTGGTCATCCCTGGTTGGATTTCTTATCGTACTCCTTACATTTTCATATGATATTGCCTGCCAATGGTCACGAAACCTCAAGAGATGTGTCGGGCAGCTTCCACCATGGATGCAGCCTCCACCTGCTCTGGTCAATAGTCTCAAGTTTGTGATACCAAAATTTCACATCTATGGTCATGGAACTCAATGTCAGATGCGATTCTCTTTAAACTTCCTTCGTTATTCCGCATGGACCAATGGAGAGGAGCCAGAGAGGTGGTGGGCGCACATCAATCCTGTTAGCATGAGTACAAAAGAGATGGGGGCTGGTGCTCGACATGATACTATTGATGACCATGCAGCTGCGTGGAATTGGAGAAAGATTACAAATTTTGGTATGAAAATGGGAATCATCTTGATTGAAATTCTAATTGCTAAACATTTATTATAGGAAAGTCACTCTTGATGCAGCTTCAGCAAACATTTAAGATGAAGCTCAAGAAGGAGGCTGCACATGCTCGTTTTACAGCAGGGTTTGCCACGGAAGTGGTTGAAAAATGGACTGCCATGGTAGATGCTTGGGATTCAGATCCCCAAAATCCTAATCCTTATGAAGAGGTTGGAAAAGGTGAGTCACCTATGCAAGTAGAAATAATATACTCACTTATTAAATGGTTTCAGCTTCGACTCTTGCCCAGGTGAGGCTTGAGCTGGCAGAAGAGGAGCTGGAGAACTCCAAGAAAGGATTGATGCCCATTCATGATGTTTCACCGAACATTTTTCTGCAGACTGGCTTGGAGCTTGAAGAACACCAGTAAGTGGCTTGATTCAACATGAAAATTAATGGTGGAATTAGACGTCTGCTTAAACGACAAGTATGCTCCAGAATGACATCTTTGCAAATTGCTGCTTTGCAAGAGAAACGGACTATTCTGCAACGGCGAATAACCAGATGGCAGGAGATTCAGTCAGTCTACATGCCAGGTGTTTTTGGGCTGCAAGGGAGGCAGAGAGTGGCTGAGGGTGAGGTTTCACATCCTGAAGTCATGCCACTTTGCTTGCCTTCTGGATTTCCGGTTGGTCATGGTCTCCCAGAGAATTTGGTTGACATGGCACTTCAGTCAACCACCTAGCCCCAACTAACTAGATGTAACACAACTCTGTCGGTGTTCCATCTAAGTGCTCATATAACCATGGTACTCCCAAGGACAATTTATTGCCCCAGGGACATTCTCACTGTAGGCAGGCGTAGGGATATATTCTTATCCCTAGGGACAATTTCCAAAGAAGACCAAGGGATGATTTTGACAAACGATCATGGCCTGAAATATTGTCCCATGGGACATATTACAATACCATCAGGGAGAATATATATTTTCCTGGGATATATTGTCAACCAGGTGTTGCCTCAGCTCAAGCTGATGTTTTTTGAAAAATAGCTATAACATTGTAAATAAAATAGGTAAAATTATGGAAATATTTGTGTGCATAGATTAAAAGGCCTAGGGACTGTAATTTCATCCCTTGGGATATTTATTTCATCCCTTGGGATATTTATTTCATCCCTTGGGATATTTATTCCTTCCCTTGGGATATTTATTTCATCCCTTGGGATATTTATTTCGACCCTTGGGATATTTATTTCATCCCTTGGGATATTTATTTCGACCCTTGGGATATTTATTTCTTCCCTTGGGATATTTATTTTGTCCCTTGGGATATTTATTTCATCCCTTGGGATATTTATTTTACCTGAGAAAAGCCCACAGGACATATAGAATATCCCATGGGATACTTATCTTGTCTTAGAAAACCGCCCATGGGACATAGAACATCCCTTGGGATATTTTCACTCTTATAGAAACAGCCCATGGGACATGAAAAATATTGCTTGGGATATTTACATTAACCAAGACAAAGCCCATAGGACATATAAAATATCCCTTGGGATATGTACTTTACCCCCAAAAAAGCCCATGGTACATATAAAATATCCCTTTGGATACCTTTGTTATCACAGAAACAGCCCATGGGACATATAAAATATCCCTTGGGATATTTACTTTACTCAAAAAAGCTCCAATCTACAGGCTGGTGGGACTGCCTGCTTGCTCAGCATCTGCCAAGTCACACAATAATAATCATAGCAATGCCACATGTTACATAATTTTAATTTACCAACCACTCAAAATAGACATAGCAAATTAAATAATTATTTTCACTAAATACATGGTATTCTAATTTATAAGGGGAGAGACAGGGAGGTGGAGGAGAGGAGAGGAGAGGGGGAATGGCAGGAGGAATGGCAGGGGGAGAAGGGGCAGGAGGTGGATGGGAGGTGGGGATGGTGGATGGACAGCATAGGCAGGGGGAGAAGGGGTAGGAGACAGCCAGGGGGAGAATGGAAAGGAGGAGGGAGGAGGGGGAGGGGAAAGGAGGGAAAGGGAAGGACCAACAATACATACTGGTGTTCCCCTGGTGTCCACGCCCCTCCGCGTCCTCACCCTTGTCCCCGTCCCCGTCCTCGTCCTCGTCGTTACCGCGTGGCCCTGTTCCCGTTCGCGTTGTCATTGCCGTCCCGTTTGCCATCCCGTCCTCGCCATTTCAGTCCTCGTCGTCCCTGCTGCCGTTGTCCTCATTGTCCCGGTCTCCATTGTCCTCGTCATCGTCCCGGTCGTCCTCGTTTCCGTCGTCCGTTGCTCCCGTCCCCGTTCTCATGCTCGCTGTCCTCGTCGTCATCATCCCCGTCATCGTCGTCGTCGTCGTCGTCCTTGTTGTCCCGGGTTCCGCGGTCCTCGTCGTCCTGTTCCCCCGTCCCGATCGTCTTCGTTTCCTCGTCCGTGTCGTGGTTCCCGTTGCCGTTGCCGTCGTCCTCCCCTTTCGCGCCGTGGTCGCGTTCGTTCGTTTACCCCTCGTCCTCATTCTCGTCATCCCCGTTCTTGCTGTCGTGGTCGGCCTGGGTTGTCCCCGTTCTGGGCTGTGTCCTCCCTCCTTGTCGCCCGCATCCGCGTCTGCTTGTTTTGTTCGCGTTCGTTTGGCACGAGGGTGCGTGAAAAAAAGCCTAAAAGTATTTAAGTAGTTAGTAGAATAAATGAAAAGCATAAATGGACCACTTACCTGGGGTGCTCTGGCATCCGCACCCGTTGTCGCGTCGTTGTTGAAAACGAAGTCTTGTTGAACTCGCGCGCGAGAATTTCAACCGGGATTTGCCGATATCCCAAATGGGGTCGAGTTGTTATATAGGGAAGGGTGGCTGGATTTTCTTATTATTATTACATGTACTACAGCACCTAAATGGCCAGGGCAAGACCCTGAAGAGATATAAGTATGCTATACCTACCCCACAGGGAGTTTTTGTATTTTATTTCATTTTATATGGGGAGATATTCACAATGCATTCTATGCCTCTGCCAAAAATGGACCCTTAAACACCTAACTTTGCGACTACAGGTCTGAAAAATCTAAAATTAATTCTACGGGTACTAGGGAAG
>CAUVYJ010000012.1:0-29467 GCA_963556145.1 Hygrocybe punicea | reverse complement strand
GAATAGCCTCATGGTGAACTGTCATTTTACTCATCCAGCATCTCCAGTGAAGACACAGTTCGTTTTTGTTTGTCAAACGGCCGTTCTTGGATTTTTGCAATTCTCGTGAAGCGTGGAAATGGGGAACATGTTGTCTATGAATCAACCCCTCTTTATCTCGATAGACGAGCACTGTTACCGGCTGTTAATTTCCTATTCTCATATTTCTGTTACATATGCCATTCCCTTCTAACTTTCAACGCTGAGACTGCGTGCGGCTGCAAGGGTCACAAAAAGAAAGAAGATTAAGCCATACATGCAATGACAAGGGAAGGCTACATACGCCACGCCATGCCAACGCCGTTCAACTTCGCACCTGCATTTTCATTCATCGCTCACTAAGAAAGATTAGTTGAAAAAAGAACAGCTTGCGTTCGAAAAACGATGTGGATTTTGTACACAATTGATTGGTGCATTTCTGCACATGGGACATGAATAAAATGCATGGGGCAAATCAAATGGCTAGAATGCGCTCACATTGGCTGCCCAGACGAGCATCTGCAAGAAGCAAGGTCTTTAAGCATGAATGGCACGGAAGAGGCGAATGAGAGTGAAACTAACGTAGTTGTCAATGTTCAAATCCACCAAACCAGAACCGTCTGGAACGCCAATTCTATTATGGGGGGTTTAATCGTAAGAAAAGATCAGCGTTGGGGAGAAGAGATAAACTGCACATGTAAGAACCAGCATGATAATCAAGAGTCCACGACGTCGCAACGTCACTTCCACCAGGGAATCGCTGGCCTACTCATATTACGTTTGCTTTAGGCCCCCTCAGTGTAAATACAATACAGGTAGGAGGAAATAAGGTGAGTATTGGTCTTGGTTGGGAAGGAGGACGATGAGCATTGTCAATGGGAAGGAGGACAGTCTTTGTTGTCGTGGGGAAGGAGGTAACGACGGTGGTCATCTGTCGTTGTCGTTGGGAAGAGGATGTCGTTGCGGTTGACCCTCAACCTGTCGCACCCACATAATGTGGTACTTTGATCGCGTTGTTTTCTTTCACCCTTGGTGCTCTGTGGCTCCCTACTGCCGTCCTTCTCATCGTCGGTGGCATCAGACTGTCAGCTTGTGGTGATGACATCGCGCAGAGGCCAGCTTCTCTCACAAGCGAACCGCCGTCAATTTATGGGTATTGCTAGCATTGAAAAAAGGTGTGGTGATCGGTTGTCGTGACAGGGAATCGTTGGAAAGGAGATGGTTGCTGTTGCTGTCGATGGGAAAGCAGTCATTGTCGTCAGTGGGAAGGCGGCGGCGGTAGTGGTTTGGAAGGAGGAGTATCACTGTCGTTGGAAGGAAGGAAGTCGCGTTATCGCCCAGTGCGGGCCTCCGAGATGTGGTCGTCGTCATTCAACGTAGGGTGGGTGTGGGTATGCTGAGAACAACGCTGGTCGTAGTCGTTGCTGTCGTCGAATCATTAGTAAAGAACGGGGTGGGGGGAGAAGCCCCGGCGTTGTGTCCCACTCACGTCAGGTAGGTCCTGCACCACACCTAGCTCACGCGCGTCGCCCAAATCATGTCCACCGTTTCCTCAGTTGCAATGGTGATATTATGTTGGCGTTGGTGGAAGCAGGGACGGCAAATAGGGCGCTAGCGTCTGTGCGTTAGCCTGAAACGAATGTGAAGTCGTTGGTGGGGACATGCTTTGGATCTCTATACATCTTGGTTGCTTTATCATTGAATGCGTGCGGGTTGAGGTGGATTACGCGTCCTTTGTTCACGATGTAACCGGATTCGTTTCGCGTTGGGATGTAGGATCGTGGTGGTGGCGATAGCGGTAGCGGTGTTGTTACTAGGGTCCTAGTGTGTACAATGAGCGTGAGCTCAAGAAGGAGGATAAGCAGAAGTCATCGTACCTAGGATGGCCTGCTGTCTCCAGCTTGCGTTCGGAGTGGGTAGTCCTACACCAAAGCTCCCAGCGTCCGGTTCCAGAAAGAGAGGGAGGGTCCAGCACACGTGAGATACCCCCCATCCCTGCAATGGTCCCTGGATCGCCTAGCACCACGGAGATGGGGGTCCGGCACACGCGAGATAACCCTATACTCTCCGTGGTGCCGAAGGAGGCTGTTTGGTGATGATGTAAGAGTCATGCATCGGACAATTCCCCAGCAGCGTCCCCCACGCGATCCAAGTTGCCCTCAAAGCCTCGGACGTCCTCGTTCTGCCACACGACGAACAGTGAAGCATTTTGGATACTCGCCCATGAGGGGGAAGCGGAATGCGTGGAGGGGGGACTGAGAAGCAGCGCGGCTGAAGGAAAGCCTGCGAGAAGAGAAGCCGGAGGAGGGAGGAGGAGGCAAAGTGCGACCTTGATGTTGAGCTTCGGGGGCGGGAGAGGCGTGGACGTGGCAGGAGGGGACACATCAGGACTTTCAACATTTAGTCAGGATCTAAAGTTATTTCTAAAGTTACTAATAAACTTTTTAATAAGAATGTCAAAAAGCTGTGATCCGCCTACCTCTACACGCAAGAAGTGCAAATCAAGAATTCTGCTCCCTGATCCATCTGTGGACAACACCTTTGTCTGCCCCTTCTCCAGATCGTCCATGATATTATCAAGATACCCTGATGCTCCTGACAAATTTGCAACGCGACAACATGCTGCATGCATCTGAAGGTATCGGGGATCTGGGAGATCTGCTAAGCCAAAGGCATGGTTGTGAGACGTAAAGGTGACGGTTCTAGGGAGGCCCTTTCTCATATTTTCGTGTTTGGAGCAAATGCGGTAGGTATGAGGCAGCGTCTGTAAAGTTGGAGGTCACTATAGGATTCACATGTTTCGTCCCGACTTACGTCGTCGCCTTCGAGCCACAACGTCAACTTATCGAAGAATGTGTGAAGGCGGTGATCGAGAGTCAAGATGTTACTCAGGCGGTGGATTTTTGAACCATCCAACTCATCCCTAAATCCATTTTGTCCGAACCGTTCCATCGCGGCCCACACACTAGAAGCATACTCTCTCTAGAACGGCATTAGAAATACAACGCAAAGCTCCCAAAGATGCCTCACCTTTGTGTCATTACCAATTTCCGCATTAGTGGACTCCGGAAAAATGTGAGCTGCGTTTGTCACGGCTGTGGGATCCGGGAAATTGGCCAGAAACCTAGTGGCTTGTTGGGCAGAGGCATTAGATTTATCTGATTCCTTGGCGAGTGTTGCAGCTCTTTTGGCGAGCTCAGAGTCTGAAGGGGCGTTGGCCGAATCCACTGCCGCATCGTGAGCCTCAGAGGCGGCTAAGGCAGCTGCGTCGACTTTGTCCAGAAGTTCAACCTCAATGCTGGCGTCCAATTTGCCACTGAGCATGCATCGATACCCGTCACATTTGAGTGCCTGTGGGAACACATGTTCAATTGGTACAAACGGTTAATTGGCGCATTGGAATCACATGGCTCTTTGCAGTGCGGTGATCCTGCATTGCTGCTGTCATAATATTCATATCACGATCGTAGTCGAAGGATGGGCGGGAAGGATGTTCTGACGGCGCTGGTGTGGGGCCCTTGGCAGAGCGAACTGATAGGAGTAGTGTCAGATTGATACACACCAACGTGTTTCACTCACAGGCGCGGAGGAAGTGGTTAATGTAGAAAGTGCCAAGCTTTACTAGGCTCTGATCGTCGGCGCAACTATTGACCTCAGTGGCCATTTTGGCGCGGCCGTCATCCCAAGGGAGCTCCCGCAACATGTGTCCAAGGACTCGACCGCACATGGCATTGTAGGTTTCACGCCGGTGTGCCGAGGCGAGAACATACGCACGCTGGTATGCCAAATACTCTTGGGGAGCCAGCTAGAAAGGAATTGGTGGGAAGGGCTCTCATTTTCGAGGATGCGTTATGCTCGCGAAGAAGCGCTCCGAATTCGCTGTAAGCTCAGATTTTTCAAACTCCACACTGACTCCGTTGAACATACCTTGATGTCCTCATGTCGCCTAAAAGGCGCAAACTCTCAGGTCTCAGTGGGTTGGAATTGCAACTCGCCTACAACTCTCTTCTTAAGTTGAAGAGTACTATTGTGTACGAGGAGTCCGAGGAGGAGGCAGACCCAAATGAGCTTGCCTCAGAAGGTTTCGAGCAGCAGGTCGACACGATGCTCTCTTTGTTAGGGTCGAAGCTGGAAGGGCCTCAGGTATGACTCTAGGTACCAACCGGCTTTCCACTAACTCACTCCCTGCAGTCTCTTACCTTCTCCAGTATGACTGTGGAGAACTTGATCAAGTTGAAAATCACGTTCACTGGCCTTATTGCCCTGAAACCCAATTCCGAGGAACGCATCGCCGCGACTATTTCCCTCGGACATGACCAACTTTGGTCTTCCGCGAATCTGTATCGTCAATTACATTTGTTGGAAAGCCTCATTCCCAGGAGGGTATGCTAACCATCTCTCAACATTTACGCTTCTCATACCCTGTCAGACCGAAGCAAGCGCTCGTGCGTGGATTGACGCATTCTTCTTCCGTGCGGCTGCAATGCTTCCACCAAATCAGCGCATGGTTCTCAACATGGAGCACGTTGTTCCTGCCACGACTATCAGCCCGTCGAGCTTGTCGACCCTTTCTGGATTTGTAGACTATACTGCCGTAGTAGCAAGTCAACGCGCTGCTGGTAAACCCTAAACCACCTCGACTTATCTCAACCCTCTAGCTAATCCTTTCCTCTAGCTATTTTTCTGACATCCCCGCACCTTCATATCCTCAAAATGCACATGCCGTCTAGCTTCTTTGTTGTGGAAGCCAAGCTTTTCAATCCCTCGGACCACGTTCCTCAGGCAGTATGTGAGATGTATGCGTGCGGAAAGTTTCTCCAGTAAGCAGATCTCGCTAGCTTCCAGGTTCACGTTACACGCGCTTTACCTCAGGAAAAAGGTCCTCCGTGGTGCTCTGACCAATGGACGAGACTGGATCTTCCTTCTCATCACGCTCACCGACGATTATGACGGGGCTTCCTATAAACAATCCGCTGTCGTTCGGTTAAGAACCACGGAGAGTCTTGATGGCCAGCTAGTGAACCCTGGGCCATGGCCTGATTTGATTGCTGCTATTTTGTCGTATTGGGTGAGTTCGATTCAAATCTGCGCGATTGAATTGTCAACTGAGCGGGATGCTAGATTGAAAATAGCTTTGCAGAACTTGGAAGTGATGATTGGTTTGAACCGGTGTAAGGAGAGAATATTTTCTGTGTGTGTACAATGTCATGTGTGCATTTACATTTTGATCATATCCAAACGTTTTCTCCTTTGGCTTAGTCCTATGTCTTGTGCACAACTCCTAAACACTGCCACTTTTGGACAGCGGTCAAATCAGTCCCCGTTGCCCTCCTTGTTTCCAACGGCATGCCTGCCACTTGGTTGTATAAACCGTCGCCGTCGCCTTCGTTATCGTCTTTGTCATTCACTACATGCCACCGGCCATTATAAATCTTAGCAGAAATAATAGATAAAGTTACCTTGGCCGACCAACTGGTATTTCCTTTCCTCGCCACGTCGAATGCATCCAGGAACGACGTGACGACACGTCGAACACCTCTGAAAATGACCACGGGAGGAAATGGCACCACGCAACACTAATGTCCAGGTTTTCAAACAACATCCTTTATTTCGAGCGTTGAACTTATTCTATCCCTATCAGAGCATCACGGTCTCCCAAAGTCTTGCCGCAGTTCAAACTCTTCTCAAAGCAGGTTTTGCGTACTTGAGGCGTGCAGGATTTCTCAGGAAAATATTTGCAGAACTGTAAAACTGACCGCTCTGCAGAGATTTACTTCCAGTGGATGACTTTATCGAGAGTAAGTCAAACAAACGTGGTGACTCGGACAGATAATGTTTTATATGCTAGCGAAGACTCTTTTTCTCATGCCTCATCATCGAATATTGTTACTGCTGCGGATGTTAAACTGAGGTGCAACGTCAGCACTTTCAAATTATGACAGTGACTCGAGGGTTTACCAAGGAGGCCAGATAAGCTTTTGAATTGCTTGGTTTGTGTCTGCAGTACCTTCCATTTCTATTGGTAATCTGTTTTTGCCTTCTCAGTTCTCAGGAGTTACCTCGTAAGTCGTTTATACCCGCTAGCATATCGATACAAGCTTCCATTTCTCTTCAGGATGACAAATATCCCAACAAGTGACTACGCATATAGTTGGGATCTTCTATCAAGAGTACACTGGTTGCTCACACCTGATTGACAGTATTGTAGAAGCATTCTTGTCGTGCCGAAGCAGCCCACCGCAAAGGAAAAACAGCTTGTGTCTCAACGTCTGGAGTCTCCAAGATTGCCGCTTAACAGGCTGCACGAAGGGCCGGTGAGGGTTGTTCAAGTTCTAACTTCAAAAAGTGAGTTCTTTACATTTTCCACGCAACAAAGACGATTAGATATGTTTCCAGGTAGTGTCAACTGCTATTCATGTCATATCTCACCTGGTCTCGTCCTGCCTTGTTTCGACTCGTCTCATCTCGTCCTGCCTCGCCTTGTCCCCACCTTGCTTCGTCTCGTCTCGGGTTGCCTCACCTTGTCCCGCCTTACTTCGTCTCATCTCAGGTTGCCTCATCTCGCCTCGCATTGTCTCCTTTCGTCCGCATCTTTGTGTTGTCATCGCTACTCTGGAACAACTCGGATGCCTGCTGTGTTGCTTTTGTATTACTTACCTTTTACACTTGTCGTGTTTTCAATGCCTATTCTTTTGATACTGGATATTGCTGTGCTGGCAACATGTTACAAGAGCGAGCCATCGCTATGGTAACCTCTTTGCAAGATACTGCCATTCCAGTGTCCCTTTTGCAAGACACTGCCCTTCTTCGCAAGACACTAACATTCCGGGCATCTCTTCGGATGATGCATCCCACCGTGTGCCTGACGACTATATAGTTCACGCGGCCTCGGACTGACGCTTGTCTGGATGATGCATCAGGAAAACCTGATATTACTTAATTTTGTCTTAGGGTGTCTTAGTGCATCTTGATGTTCTTAAAATTTGTAATTAAGATGATCAAGAAACTGTACCTACTTAGGCCAAGACAAAATTTCTTAATTTGTCTTGGCCTAAGTAGGTATGGTTTCTTGATCATCTTAATTACAAATTTTAAGAACATCAAGATGCACTAAGACACCTTAAGACAAAATTAGGTAATATCAGGTTTTACTGATGGCCGATCGCATGCGTCTTACTACACAAGTGTTTTGGGGATGCCCATGGATGGCAAATACCGGTCACCATCCACGTCCACTGACCAAGTTGACTGTCCAAGCCCACAGGTGAACTCCTGGGAATGAAAAGAAACATCAGTTGCTGTCATAGCCCATTCAATAGTGAGGAATCGGCTAGATTTGCCCGAAAATTTTTTTAACGCCATCCCCACCCAGCTCGGCCGTGCTTGAAAGATCCGCTGCGATTCCACGCGACCAATTTACAACATGTCTGGCGGTAGAATGAATGCCAGTGATGCTGTTTCTAAACAATGTGAGCCTGATAAGCGATGACAACGGTCTTGCAAAAAGTAGCAATCTACACCCCTCCTCCAAAGAGAAAGCAAGCGTCGTCAGATAGTAGAGCACACCTTTCAGAACCTCCTTCGAAGATCAAGGAAGATATGACAAGTCCCAAACGATCCCTGGCGATGCAAGTAAATTCGGTAAACTAAGACACTACCAACCCTTCTCCTTCCCCTCCTATCGTTCCCCGAATTGATACCATTCTGAAGGCAAGCCAGTTCTTCTTGCTTACCAACTTACTAATAAATTCCATTAGGATGTGCAACAGACAATTTGTCGACTCCCTTTGGTGCACTATAACTCGGATACTTCAATATCGAGGGGGATAGCAGACAACATGGGGACATGGGGAAAGCAGGTTCTCCTCAGCTTTGCCTTTCTTAGAGTATAAAAATTTTGGTGGGAAGAACTTTTCTAAATGTATTCATGCGCTTTTTTAATGAGGTCCGACCAGTCCTTGATGATATGCCAGCTTGAAGGATGTCGTGGCGTCAGTTGCTGTTTCCCTCCACCAAACCTGCCCTGGAGCACAGAGTGCCTGGATACACCTTTGAAAAAGTTGAAGAGAGCAGTTATAATTCTAAGTAAGAGACGATGCATCAACTAGTGCTGCCAAAGTTTGGTTCAGAACCGATCCGAACCCAGTTCGAACTCCGAACCGAACCAGAAGTTCGGTTCAGTCCAGCACCTTGGGCTGAACTGAACCCCAGGTCTGGTTCGGGGTTCAGGCAACCCCCAGGTTGTCTAAACGGTTCACGAGCGGTTCAGAACCGCCAAACCGATGTCCGCAGGTATGTTATTTTGCGCTCCAAATGAAAGTTTTACTCACATGCCGATCCGGCAAATTTCCGTTTTAGTCAAACTTTATTCTCAGCCACCAACCACCACTCTGAAAAGCCTCGAACGCAAGCATTTGAGGCAAATAGGTAAGTTTTATTTTCATTTTCATTTGTTTCTCATTTACTAATACTTTTGTAGGCACTTCTACCAACCACCAAGTCAGCAGCCACCACCACAACAACAACAATGACACACAATCCAAACATCAGCACCATCAGAGGTGGCAGCAGCAGTGGCACCACCACGAACACCACCACCACCACCACCACCATAGCGGTGCGCGCCATCAATGAACCGCCCCCAAACGAGAGAAAGAGAGCGGCAGGGAAGGTGCACCCAACCCCGCTGCCCTTCGTAAGTGTTTATTATTAACGAAGTTGGCTAATACTATACACACAAGCCCAACGACACCCAACGACGCCACAACCGCACCCACACCCACACTCGCCCTCACCCTCGCCCACGCCCACGCCAACGCCAATGCTCACACTCACGCCAACGCCCCATGCCAATGCCCCCACACAGCAACGGCAACGGCAGCAGCAACAGCAATGCCCACGACCACACCCACACCCACGCCCTTGCCCTTGCCCTTGCCCACACCAACACCAATGCTCACACTCACACCAACGCCCCACGTCAATGCCCACACGGCAATGGCAATGGAGCAACGCGATGGCAACAACAAGGACGAGGATGACGGATCACAACAGAGGCAAGGGGAGCAATGGGAGTGGTGCACTGACCGTCCAACTGCACTGGGCGTGCGACCACCAGCGCCAAGGCGGGACCAGGTCCCCACCCCTGGTGAACACCTCACGAACATGCAGCTCGGTGTCAATTGATGTCGGGGCTATGTTCACAAGGTTACAGGGAGGTGGGTGCCTCACCAATGCCAAGTGATACCCATAGGTAAACCTACAAAAACCCATACCAGCATGTATATAATGTATATAATAATATATTGAGTTTCTGGGATGGTTAGAATATATAGAATAATAAATTGTGAATTTTTTACATGTAGAATGCGTGATAATACTAAAATTGAATGTCCGAACTGTTCATGAACTCGGTTCAGGCCCTGAAAAAAAATGTGAACGGTGTAGAGGCTCCGGGCCGTCTGGACCTGGATCCTCTTCATATCATACATTGTCCCCGTCCGTTCCCTTTCATATATCGTCGATTCCGTTCGATTCCGCTCAATTCCGTCGATTCCGCTCCGGATCCCGCTCCGGAATCGTTCCCACTCAAGATGCAATGTTCCTAACAACCCGGATTCTCCACGTATATAGTTATATATCATTTACCTTCATTTCCCGTTACTTAGTATATAGCCCCAATCCACTCCACTCCTCTCCACTACTCCCCTATCACTTTACAGCCTTCGCTTGTAGTACATAGTTACTATAGCACAGGATCCCTCACAGTAGTATAAAAGGTCTACTTTTACACTACAAAGATGTAGATTATTACTCCCCTTCATATCATATTGCATAGTATCGCTCCCCTTCAGTCCTATTCTTATCGTATTAGTTATTAGTCTTCGAACTCCCTTCACCCACACTTCACCTCTGATCCGGAACCCCGGATTCAGGTTGGATTGATTAGACACCATAGAAAACACTTCACTCCTCTGATCTCTTTCCAGCAGATCACCCTTTCTAGTAGATTCCATTCCGGATCTACACCCGAACTCGCCGTCACAACTGGAGCCCACCGCGAGGAGTGAAGTTTTCTGTCGTTTCATACCCTCCCCACGGTCGGCTTTGACTTCCATGACGTTTTCCTCCTCTACCCGACTCTAGATATTTAGTTTCACTTACGACTTCGACCACGTCCTCGAACCCCCTCGACCCGACCCGCTTTCCGACCCGCTTCCCGATTTGGACATTCCCGATATGACGACCGGATTCATGCCTCTTCGAGGTGATCCCTCCGCCCCGATGTTTCATGGTGACGAATGCGACCTTCCCCGCTTCTTCGACGAAATTGACATACTCGGATTCGACTGTGGACTCTCGGACGCTATGAAAATTTGCTACACACTCCGGTAGCTCAACAACGACGACTATGAACTTTGGTCGACACTTCCCGCCGCTTCTGCAAAGGACTTCATCGCTTTCCGGCGTGCCATTTTCGACTTCTACCCCGGTGCCACAGATTCCATCCGGTATACGATTTTGGATCTCGATCAACTTACGCAACGACAATTGGCTTACGGTATAGAGAACAAGACGGTGTAGATGCGGGTTTGGGGTAGCTTCGGAACTATAAAAAGAAGATCCTAACCTAGGGGTGTCAGCGTAGAAGTGACGGTGGATAAGTCAGTGTCGGGGATAGTGGTAAAGTGTAGTAAAATAAGGCCGCCGTGTAAAACTGAACGAATAATAACAAACCCGGCGATAAACGGACTGAAAATGGACTAATAATAATCAACCCGACGATGCCGACGATGTCAGGTATGGCGGGTTGGGTTGGGTTGGGTCGGAAACGATAAATGAATAATGGAATAAGGATAAAGACGATGAAGTGAACTATGAAAAGCTAAGGGTCTAAGAGGACGAGCTTTTGAAGGAACTAAAACAGATTCTGACTATAGGGAAATGGGGACTAAGGGTATATTTTTTTGTACGGTCGTCGGGGACCATTTTTATAGTACAGGGATGAGTAGTCTACTTTCGGACTTGTCTACTTCGGCCGATGGGAACTACAAAGGGGATTTGGAATGGGGATGTGAAGAGGGGGTTGCAATGCGACAGTGACAGGGAAATGGAGAGGAATGCAAATATAAAAAGATAAAGATGTAAAATGTCAACTGTATCTCCAAAAGGAGGAGGGGACACATATATTGGGCAAGTCCGATATCGGGAATTGAGTCCAATGAGATCCGTCTACTAGAGTTGGAACTCCGAGGTGTTTGAGGCTGCCGGATTAGGTCCGAAAGCGGCCGTTGGAGTGGTACGGAGATACCACTCCGAGGGCTAGCTGGAGAATCTCGCAGAAGAGCTGGCGAGGAAGGATGGATTCGGACTGACTACTGACAGGGATCTATCTACAACGAACCGTGGGAGCCTCGTCACGTGACTAGGCACTCGCTACTACTCCAAGTGCCCCCCTTCCTCATAGCGACGTCCTCGTCGCTATCAAAGACTCGAAACAGGGGGGAAAGAGGAAAAGAAAAGGGGGAAAACAGACTGAAAGACAGACCAAAAACAACCAAGCTAGTCTACTCCACTAGGGTCTAGTAAAGGAGGTCCAAGACTGGGATCAAAGGAAACAGGAATCTGTCTGAAAAAAGATGGGAGAGAAACAGAGGGATGGGAAAGGTTATGAGAAACGTGGTGGACACGAGCCAGAAGTTTTGATGAGTTTCGCATAGAGATAGTGGGAAGGTGGTGGGGTTGTACTCGATACGGGGAGTCGTCGAAATGTATTGGGTATCGTTGATAACGAGGTGGGAGTCTATTTACAGGGTATCTCGGGGGAAGGTTTTGAGGGTGGACGCGGCGGTGACGGTAGCGAAGCGTGGACCATGGATTTTGCACTCGGGGGTAGGTAAGGGTGGGGACATTCTTGGGTCGCCAGATGGGGACGTGGGTATGATAGGTGTTGCGCCAAGTATGATTTTGGCAGGGGGTGTTGAATGTGGGGACAGCTTGAGTTTTTGGGGTAGGGATATTGGTGCGGCACGCTGACGGCGGTGTCTCCATGGGCTCCGTTTGTGTAGACACGTTGGCATATCGTTTTGTGGGGCTAGGTGGGTCTCCTTCACATGCGGTCGTGTGTTGGAACGTTTCGTCGTGCTGTTTTATTCCCTTTCGGTGGGGTTTGTCCCCGGTGCGCGTTTCCTCCTTCGTGCTCGCGTGTTGTCGCGTTTTCTCACCCTGCTCTTTGTTGTTTTGCCTCGCAGCGCCATTTGCTTTGTCTCGGCTCTCTCCTGCAAGGAACTCCGCGATCTCGGATGTCAGAGGCCACGACTGGCCGTGCGGGTCTCCATGACGCGTTTGGTGGATGGTGGAAGCGCGGTACGGTGTGGGGACGAGATGGTCGTGTTGAGGGTTCGGTTTTGGGTCAGGGTAGACGGGGATGGTGGCGCGAGACGGTGTAGGCGCGAGACGTTCGTGTCGGAGGGGTTTCGAGGCCGGTTTCGCGGTGCTGGGAGTGGGCATGCCGGTGGGCGTTGAACACTCACGCTCATGCGAGCTTTTTGGGTTGGGGTGGGATATGGTTGCAGGCTGGGATGGAACGGGCGCGGGACAGGGCTCTGGGGTTGGCCTTGCATTGGGGTTGGGTCTACACGCCGGGCGTTCGCGCTCACGGCCGCTTTTGGCACTGGGGTTGGGGTATTTCGAAGGCAGCTCACGGCTGCGCTCTGCTCGGGGGTGCTTGGGGTTGGGGGTGGCGAGAGCCATGGGCGCTGGGTATTCGCGTCCGTGTTCGGTTTGGAGGTGGTTGGCATTGTGGGACGGTGTGGTGGACGCGTTTGACGTGGGCTGGGGCTCGTCTTGGTACACCGGCATTGGCGTCTGTGGTTTCCGGGTCAACGG
This sequence comes from Hygrocybe punicea, assembly GCA_963556145.1. Taxonomy (NCBI): domain Eukaryota; kingdom Fungi; phylum Basidiomycota; class Agaricomycetes; order Agaricales; family Hygrophoraceae; genus Hygrocybe; species Hygrocybe punicea. The sequence goes on along the minus strand of CAUVYJ010000012.1, from coordinate 16,561 downwards.
GGGCGGGGCCGTACGTTGGGGTTGCGGCTGAGGTGCTGGTGGTGCTTCGCGGTGCTTCACGTTCGTTGGTGACGTGGCGGCAGCAGCTGGGCTGGACTGGGGTTCGTTTGGGCACACGGGTGCTCGCGTTGGCCGTTCCTGGGTCGACGTGGGTGTGGTTGGACGCTGGGGCCATGGTCCGAGTATTGAAGGCGAAGGCTGCAGCGTTGGGTGCAGCCGTAACATGGCAGTCGTGTTGGGCGTGATGGGCACGCGAGCGGACGGCGTTGGGGCCTGCGAGACGGTAGACGGGGTTGCCGTTGACGTTGTGGGGACTTGGGGCGTGGTTGCGAGGGTGGGGGACGCGAACGTGGCGGTTGGGTTTGGGGCGCGTTCTGACGCGTTTTGCAGCGAGGGTGGGGCCATTTGGGTGGGCAATAACGACGTGGCGTGCTCGGGCGCGAACGTCGACGCTTTTGGTGGAGGTGGGCGTGCTGTGGTGTGCAGGGTTGAATCTTGGGGTCCGTGCCTCGTTTTTGGCTGGCCACAGTTGGCGGTAAGGTGGGTCGACGAGGCTGTTGAATGTTCACGGTCGGAGGCACTGGGTGGTGTTGGGATGGCGTTGGCGGGCACCGGGGCAGTGAGCGTCGTCGTTGTGTTCATTTGGGTCCACGTCGCTGTGGGCTGGGCCGTTGGTGGCGAGATTGTTGGTTCTCTTTTTGTGTTGGTTTTCCGCCGCGTTTTTTCCTTCTTCGCTCGTTCTTTTTGCTTCTTTTTCGTAGTCATTTGTGTAGGTCGAGAAAATGAGAATGTTTGATGCTCGGAAAATCGTTTGGTGCTTGGAAAATCACTTGGTGCTCGGGGAACTGCTTGGTGCGCGGTGCTCTGTGCTCTGTGCTCTGTACTCGGAAAATCGCTGGGGTGCTGAAAAATGACTGGAAATCGCTGGAAGTCGCTGAAAGTCGCTCAAGACAGAAGCTGGGTTCGAATCCGCTCTCATCACCACGTTGGAGTGGTACGGAGATACCACTCCGAGGGCTAGCTGGAGAATCTCGCAGAAGAGCTGGCGAGGAAGGATGGATTCGGACTGACTACTGACAGGGATCTATCTACAACGAACCGTGGGAGCCTCGTCACGTGACTAGGCACTCGCTACTACTCCACCGTCACAAAGCGGCATATGTCGGGTCACGTCGGTCACGTCGGGTCACGTCACGCCGGGTTACGTCGGGTTCGAATGCAAGTCGAATAGTGGCATCGGGTTGGTCTGGATTCGTGATATATCGATGATACGGACTCAGAGGGACATCAACCCTCTACAACGGACTTAGGACAGTATTTCTGCGACTTCATACGCATCTCTGGAGTACTATACAACAACGGACGTCTATCGGATAAACAACGGAACATGTACTTCACCAACGGATTTGACTCAGACCTTCGTCTACGTATTGAGGAACGCCTCCATTACCTCCTTCCCGACCATTACCACGACGATCCGTACCCGCTCGACGTCTTCCACAATGCCGCCTCATTCCTGCTATCCGGTTGTCGCTCCGTTCCGGACTCCACTTCCCTTGCCGTCACTATCTCCAGTCCCGGTTCCACTCCTAGTCCCGATTCCGGTCCCAGTCCCCTACCCGTCATAGCTTTGTCATCTCCGGTTCCGATTCCATCCTCGATCCCGCCCACCGTCATTCATTCCGTCGCCCACGTTCATTCCGGTCCTCCGTCCCCTTCATTGTATATCCCGTCCCCGTCCACTCTGGTACCTGTCGAGACCGTCATTTGTTTACAGGTATTGTTGTCCAGTTCTGTGTCGTCCCCGTCCAATCCCACTCCCGATCTATTGCTGCCGGTCACCGATTTATCTATTCTAAATCCTATTTTGTCCACGTCGTCTCCGGATTTGACACCTCCACTTTCTGTCCACGAACTCATACCGGACCCCCTCCCATTGTTCTCGGATTCCCCCGATATAGACATTCCGTCCTCGATATTGTCATCCTTTTGTCCTCCATCTACGTCTATCAAGACTCCGTCGACTATGGTTGAGTATTCCGTACCTGTTCTACTTCTGGACCCCATTCCGTCTCTTTTATTCGATTTCGATTCTGGTTCCGATTCTGTTATGTCGCCCCCTCCGTTCCCGGTTCCCCTCGTCGTATCCGCTCCCGTTTCGCTCCTGGTTCCATCTTCGCCCACTTGGGGCACCCCGTCGTCTTTAGACCCGTCACGCGGCGCACCCGTTATTTGGGATCGTGTTGGTGTCGGCACTCCGGTTCTCGATTTTATTTTATTCTTCGTTTCCGTCCTTATTTTACTTTGCCATCGCATTTTGGACCTCTGCCCCCTCGACACCTCGCTCAACTATTTGCAAGAAGCTCTCTGCCTCCTCTCGTTGTTCCGCCCCCGACCTTCTTCCAGAAACTCTTGTGGGGATATAGATACGTTTCCGTCTCACATTTTTTGCGTTTTCGTCTTCCGTTCCGCTTTCTGTTCACGTTCCCGTTTCTTGTTTATTTACATTTCTGTTTCTAGTTCTCGTTGTTTCTTGCTCGTTCCGGTCCGTTTCTGTTTCCGTTGTATTCCGATGCCATCCTCCACCTCGACCTCCAGATTCCATCTTACATATTTACCCGTTCCTCCCTTTTCGTTTATAGATTTTATTATGTACTCTTTTATTTTTATGTACATTGTCCCGTTTCGTTTCCGTCTCCCCTTTTCCGTCCATTTCCCCTTTTATTCCCTCCTCCCTTCGTTGAGCTTTGTGTCGATCAGGTCCAGTTGGCCCAAGAGGTGGGCTTGGTTTGTGCGGAGTCGGTTCAGCTCCTTTGTCCAACGGGTTAGACTCGTGTGGACTTCCGCGACGTATTCCGAGAGGCCGTCCGCGATCACTGATATCTCCCGTTGCGTTTCCGTCGCCATTTTCCGCATCGCTTCGACATGCTCCTCGATTCCGGCACCAATCTGCGGCCGCTTGAATGGGTTCCTATCCACTCCCTCGTCCCGCTCCGATTCCGTATCCGGTTCGACGTCGGTCAACGTCCGCTTACTTGTCGACGCCTCTCCGGCCCGCAGCTTGGGCTTCTTCACGATCCTCGGTGCCTTCTTCGCGACGACTCTCCTCTTCGGACTACCCGCCTTCGCCTTCCCTTTCCTTTCCGCTTTTCCGGTTCCGGTGGCCGGTCCCTTCGTCGACAATCCACAGCGTCGTTTGAGTCTCTTGCATCTGTCGCATGTGTATCCCTCGATTCCGCGACAAACCGTGTTGGCGGTCACGCACGCATCGCACTGTTGGATCCGGAAAGATTGCATATACTACGGAATAGTTAGACACCACGGTTGTACGAGTTTGCGAGAGTTTACTTACCCCCGGAATCTTCCCCTTCGGTCTCGAATCTCCGTTCCCGCTCGCATTCGAAAAGTCGTCCTCGCTGTTGTACTCCCCGCAAACCGTCTCATCGTCCCGGTTGGCCCCTTTGTCCCGGATAGCCTTCTTCCCGCTCGCTTTGAGTCTCGCGAACTTCAAGTGTTGTTGGTCAGCCCATTCATCCCATTCCACACCACTGACTTGGTTTATGTATCCGCCGTTTTCTTCGTCCTCCTCCCCGTCCGTTTCCTTTGCCCTCTTCGCCTCCTCGAGTCGCTTCGCTTTCGCCTCCGCCGCCGCCCTCCTATTTATCTCCTCGTGCTCGTGTAATTCCTCCGCTTGTATCCGCTTCCTCCTCGCCTCCTCCTCCTGCATCTTGTCCTGTAGCCTTAGCGCGTCGTCGACTTCCCTTTCCTTCGCCGCCTTTGCCCTTTTCGCCTCCTCGCTCCGTTTTGCTCCTGCCTCTGCCGCCGCCTCCGCGATCTGCTTCCTCCTTGCTTTCTCCTCGTCGACCTCCTTTTGTTTAGCCGCTTCCCGCTCCCGCTCCATGAACTCCTCCCGGTTCCGCAGCCACTCCTCGACCAAGACTACCATCTCTCCGCCCACCGTAAAATCCTTTGGTTCTGTTACGTCAATTCCGCCGTCCTGGATCTCCTTCACGAGCCCTCTGTAGTTCCGCTGTCGAGTTTGGTTAGTTCGTGCCATTTACCAGAGTGGGATCACTTACTATGGCCCGTCGTCGCCTCCCAACCCATCGCCGTGCTTCGTCCTTGTATCCGTCGCGTACAATATCGTTTCCGGCCGCATCCACTGCCTGTAACTCTGCTACCGCGTTCTCGAAGTCTTTCCGCGTCTCCACATCGAGCTTTGCGAGGAACTTGTTGTATTCTGTCGACATTAGGCGTTGGAGTTGTTGCGCGAGGTTTGGTTGAGGTTGTTGAGGTTGTTGAAAAGTCGAGTTGAAAAGTTTTCTTGTTTGTATTTGTTGTCTCCGTCACGTGACCGTTATATCTTTGTCCAGCCGTTTCGCCCCACCCTCTTTTAGTAGCTCTGGACCTTTGCTTCCCGACGCTTCAATACCCACCGGCTTCGATCCCGTTCACGTTGTACCACTGTTTCTGCCCGTTTTCAACATTGTTTCCGCTCATTTATTCCCACAACCCCAGTATCTTCGTTACTTCGTATGGATCGACCAGGGATGGTCTCTATCTGAGTCCTGACCAGATGTAGAGGCTCCGGGCTGTCTGGACCTGGATCCTCTTCATATCATACATTGTCCCCGTCCGTTCCCTTTCATATATCGTCGATTCCGTTCGATTCCGCTCAATTCCGTCGATTCCGCTCCGGATCCCGCTCCGGAATCGTTCCCACTCAAGATGCAATGTTCCTAACAACCCGGATTCTCCACGTATATAGTTATATATCATTTACCTTCATTTCCCGTTACTTAGTATATAGCCCCAATCCACTCCACTCCTCTCCACTACTCCCCTATCACTTTACAGCCTTCGCTTGTAGTACATAGTTACTATAGCACAGGATCCCTCACAGTAGTATAAAAGGTCTACTTTTACACTACAAAGATGTAGATTATTACTCCCCTTCATATCATATTGCATAGTATCGCTCCCCTTCAGTCCTATTCTTATCGTATTAGTTATTAGTCTTCGAACTCCCTTCACCCACACTTCACCTCTGATCCGGAACCCCGGATTCAGGTTGGATTGATTAGACACCATAGAAAACACTTCACTCCTCTGATCTCTTTCCAGCAGATCACCCTTTCTAGTAGATTCCATTCCGGATCTACACCCGAACTCGCCGTCACAATGGTTCAGGGCGGTTCAGGTTCAGTTCACGTGAAATCCTGAACTGAACCTGGAGTTCAGTTCAGGGTTCAGCCAAAATGGGTCTGAACTGGACTGAACTGAACTTCGGTAGCACTAGCATCAATGACTTTGATAACAAATGAACCTGTGAATATTCACATCATGGATCGTACAAATTCATGTCATCTTCTCTTTAGTGGGGTTGTGCTCATGCTCTATGGGTCGCATATGAAGAAAGTACTAAGGTGGCACCGCTTGCTGAAGCCATATCATTGATGACGGCCGATATATTCTGCTGGATGCGCAGTCTGGGTGAAACGGTTACCAATGGTGGAGTGTACTGGTCTATTTTCAAGATCTTCGCTCATTTCCTTACACCCCAAATCCTCATATGCTATGCCCCAAGCTTTGGCAGTGCTTCATTCCTCTAACCAGGAACTTTTCCGTAGCTTGGTCGCTATTTTGGATCCTGAGCTCACATTAGCTGTGTGTGATGTAGTTACTTTGCTGAACCTAAAGTCTTTCCCTATCGCTTCCTGTCGATCATCGCCATTTCCTGTGACAGAAATTGGAACGAATGTAGCAGAGATTGATCGCATTCAGTAAAAAAGAGATCTTCCACAGCATTCGATATTAGCCTACCACAGACACAGAATTTGCAGCGAGATGAATTCCAGGACAGATCCGCTGGTGAATAATAATTATGAGATCGCATTCTGAAAATACTGGGAGATAGGCCGCTGCCATATGGCAAGGTGTGTCTGAAGTCGTTCGTGTCGAAACCTCTGGTTCCAAATTCGGTGAGGATATAATGATCTGGCCAGAAGTCGTTGGGTCACTCGTATATTGTCTCGTCGTGAGTAATTCATGGTACATACAGAGCAAGATGGTTGCGCCACGAGGCACCGTATATCCACAATACTGCATCATTGCTGTCAGACAAGCCAATAATGTGTTTCCGGCTTTCGACACTCACATGAGCGTCGTCTGTGGTGGCATGAGGAAGACTGAGAGGAGCTGCAGGTCTCCATCATTGAGTCTTGGGTGTAGGGCAGATCAACTTCAATTGATGTGAAGAGAGGATTTCTGCATGCACTTCTCTAATGATGGCTCGCACATATGGGAGCTTGTCGATATCCTCAAGCTTTGGCAACCTATCACTGCCGACAACACGGTCAATTTCGTTATGGGCTTTTTGCTGTGCTTCAGGGTATGCTGTCAACGCAAGGTATAGGGATTTTGGGTAAGATGGTGTTGCATCTGAGCCCCCCTCAAACAGGACGCCACCGAGATATCTAAGGCATGTCGACTTTGGTGAACATAATGGAAAAGCCCAATTCCAGCACTTATGCCATCAATTCGCGGTCCATTCCTAGGGTTTTCTGGCTTTCGATGATGGTTTCTATAAAAGTGCTGACGCATTCCCCCTTATCCAAACGGTTTTGGACACGGTCCAGCATGCTGAAGTAGTGACCTCTCTGCAATTTTTGGACTTCCTTTGCCTCTGTCTTCCACGGGGCCCAGCACTCAGGACCTTTTTTTAGGATGGGAATCAAGTCTACAGGTGGGTGCCGCCCAGGTTCCATCAGGCGAAACCACAGAGCAGTGATGTGATAGAAGTCGGACACCTCATTGCTCTCAAAGTGCGGGAAGCGAGCACTGTAGATGACAGATGAGATCACAGAGTAGGTATACCGCTGAGCATGTTGGTCAAAGAGCTGAATGCAAAGAGTCAGTACCATTTTTGGACTTCTGCGCACGCAGGGCAGCGTACCTGAGGGTCCCTCATTATCTCGTACATGAACTGGATGGACTCGGCATGCTGAATAGGAAGATGCTGAGCGCACTTTTGGACAGTCATGATGCTTCGGGCAGCCTGACGTAAGAGAGACCAATTAGAATCATCTACGCAATATGAGCATCTTTAACGTAGGTCCTACGATCTTATTTTTGGCTGCTCACGGTAATGCGCCTGGGCTTATAGGAACACCGCTTGTGACAGTATCTCCGTTGGATAGTTGTTTGTGGGCGGTCACTGGTAATATTGCTTTGCTTGTCAAGGAGGTCTTTGACTACCGTGTAGCTCGAAATAACCCCTCGCGGGGGACTTGAAATCGATGTTGCAAACTGAATATATATCGCCATAGAGTCTTGACCACTCCGTCAGCCTGTTCGTGTGATGTTACGATGATATGATATAAGTACTTGTAGGGGAAAGGGCGCATACCGAAGGTGTGCCCATTTATGAACTCGTGAGCTTCCCCAGGAGAGGAAGGGTAGTTGGACCAGGTGGAAGATCCTTTGTCCAACGACCGATAGTCCCAACCTTGTAGGAGTTCCGAACACCCTTGGAATGGTGGAGATCGGCTCTTGAACTATAGATCCATTGGTTTATTTTAAATATTACCTAACATCGGTCACAAATCTGTCACCCATTCAGATGGTGCTGTGTCTCTGGTGAACCCTGTCAATATGCCGCGTACCCCTCCTGTACCCCTCCTGTACCCCTCCTCGCCAGTTTCCTGTGCTCAGTGAAACCCCATTGAGCAAGAAAGTCTCCGGCGCCACGTCTTACACGACAAAAGAGACATGAGGATGAATGACCTTGGCACAGAGATGAATGGTAAATTTGCGGGACCAATTGCACCTTCTGAGTTCTTGAAGACATTCCTACCTTTCAAAAGGGGCAAACTTCCGTGAATGCCAGTGAGGAGGAAGGTGGTTTTCCAAGATGTCGCTAATAAGAAGAGTGAGCCTGCAATGTATGGTCCTATGGTATGTATTTCTGGGTTCTTGTTCTTGCATATCTATATAGATGTTCTAGATCACTGCGCTGAAGCCTTACTGTCCTGGCTTCGACCTTGTGGACACGCATATCCAGACAAGAGTGTCAGCCCGAACGAACCCGAAATCAAACCAGATGTTTCTCTCTATGAATCTATATGTGGTAGAGACGCCAGTATTGTAACCGACATATCTCTCATCGACCTTTCTATTGAATTCAAGATAGATCCAAACGACGACCCTTTCCGTGATCACGGCACCTTGGAGAATGACACAGTCCAGGGTGCCCATGGTCAAGGGCAAATCACCTGTTATACGACAAAGCAACTTGCCACGGAATTTCGGACTCATGCATTCTCTGCCATCATCTGTAAGGATGTGGCGAGACTGATTCATTGGGATCGCTCAGGCGCTGTCCTCTCGCAATCATTTTCATATGTGGAGCAACCCTGGCTGGTGAGTTTCTTCTGGAGATATGCACATTCTTCATGAGCAACCCGTGGAGTAGATGAATCAGTCATTGCGCCTACCAACAATGATGAAGTGCACGTTCGAAGGGCAAGAGTTGTGCTCAAGCTTGATGATGACAAGCCCTTGTTCAAGTTTGTGATATACAGTGACGATGGGGACGACATTTTCTATTACTTCGGTAGCAAACCATGGTTCAAGGGCAACGGTTCGCCCACAGGTAGCCACTCGGGTCTTCATCGTTTATGACCCCGTGCGCGATAGGTGTGTCTTGATGAAGGATACATGGAGAGTGTCCCTTGACGGCATGCAAACCGAAGGTGCTATCTATAAGCGCCTTCATACAGCCGGAGTCTCGAACATTCCTCATTTCCTCCGAGGCAGTGATGTTACCTCACCATTTTGCCGCACTCGTTCACACAAGTTTGCTAGACAGTTCAACCTTCAACTCCAACCTCACAGTCACTATCAGTTTACTCTTGAAGATATTGGTCGCGATAAAGAGGCAGCTCCAAATGATTGGAGATAGTTGCTTGGTGGAGGGTTTGTGGATGAGATGATCCAGAAACAGTGGGACTGTTATGAATGACCTACATGTCTTCACCAGATTTGAACTATTGCCAGTCCACTTGTACCATTGTGATGAAATTTATATGGTTAAATTTTACAAATATCTCATATAGACAATCATGACCAGTGAAGTGGAATTAGACACTGTTGAAGACTCCATGGCCACAAGTCCACTTTACATGGTGACCAGAGTTGAATACATGTATCAATAAAAGAGTCTATAGAGGCACATAAAGTGCAGAATGACCACAATACAGTTATGAGAATTGAGGCCAGAAGGAGTCTCATAACCCATTTGAGACAAGGAAACATGACCAAACAACTTGATGATGAATCATAATTGATGCCATCATCACATGATAAATAGAAGCCAAACTCGGACTAATTTCCCACATTAGCACAGATTACCCCCCCAACTTGCATGGACTCTTTAACCGGTCCGCAGATTTCTTAGAAAAGTGGTACAGAGCACCTCAGTAGTGGTCCCAATGGATTGCCAACTTAAATCTGCAACAATTTCATGTCCCAGAATTGTATATATATACATAGAAGAGCGGTATAATTTGCAGCAATCCCACACAAATCCAAGCCATTCACATGCAATCCTGTGGCTCAGGATCACTATCCCATGAAGAATTGCAGCAATTCCACAGAAATCCAGGCAATTCACAGGCAATCCTGTGGCTCAAGTAATCACATCATTTGTTTTGACTGACTTTGTCTTGGTCAACTACTGGACCAGTACTAGTCAAATACCAGTCAAGTACTGGGCAACTACTGGTTAATGTATTTGGGACTCTACAAATACTAAATGTGAGATTGTCTTTCAAATTTTATGAATTCAAATTCAAATTTCAAATATTTTATTGACTTTGAGAGACTTGAAAGACTCAAATGCATTAGATATCTGGAAAGCTTCAAAATTCAGATTTGGAGTTTCCTGAATATGATACCAAATCCCAAATGTGAGTGTTTGAGAAATTGAGATTTGCTTTATTATTCCAGATTCTTCACAAGATATGAAACATTTGGAATTTTTTTGAATCTACATATGACCTTTTGATTGTTACTTCTAATTCTTAAAAGGTGTGGAGAAATATGATCTTTAGTAATGTATTTAGATATCTATTTCACATGGCCTAAATTTAGGGTTTTGTTTTGTATGGGTAATTTATTTGTGTCACCTCCAAAGGCCTTTTTGCACCTAGTGTAATTTCCCACATTAGCACAGATTACCCCCCCAACTTGCATGGACTCTTCTCCATAACCTGTTCACCGATTTCTTAGAAAATGGGTACAGAGCACCTCAGTAGTGTTCCCAGTGGATTGCCAACTTAAATCTGCAACAATTCCATGTCCCAGATTTGTATATATATACATAGAAGACCAGTGGAGTGGTAGCAAGTGCCTAGTCACGTGATGAGGCTCCCACGGTTTGTTGTAGATAGATCCCTGTCAGTAGTCAGTCCCAATCAAGTCTTCCTCGCCAGCTCTTCAGTGAGACTCTCCTGCTAGCCCTTGGAGCGGTACCTCCGTACCACTCCAACATGGTGATGAGAGCAGATTCGAACCCAGCTTCTGTCTTCAGCGATTTTCAGCGACTTCCAGCGATTTCCAGTGATTTTTCAGCACCCCAGCGATTTTCCGAGTACAGAGCACAGAGCACAGAGCACCACGCACAGAGCAGTTCCCCGAGCACCAAGTGATTTTCCAAGCACCAAATAATTTTCCGAGCATCAAACATTCTAATTTTCTCGACCTACACAAATGACTACGAAAAAGAAGCAAAAAGAACGAGCGAAGAAGGAAAAAACGCGGCGGAAAACCAACACAAAAAGAGAACCAACAATCTCACCACCAATGGCCCAGCCCACAGCAACGTGGACCCAAATGAACACAATGACGACACTCACTGCCCCGGTGCCTGCCAACGCCATCCCAACACCACCCAGTGCCTCCGACCGTGAACATTCAACAGCCTCGTCGACCCACCTTACCGCCAACCCACCTTACCGCCAACTGTGACCAGCCAAAAATGAGGCATGGACCCCAAGATTCAACCCAGCACACCACAGCATGCCCACCTCCACCAAAAACATTGACATTCGCGCCCAAGCACGCCACATCGTTATTGCCCACCCAAATGGCCCCACCCTCGCTGCAAAATGCGTCAGAACGCGCCCCAAACCCAACCGCCATGTTCATGTCCCACCCTCACAACCACGCCCCAAGTCCCCACAACGTCAACAGCAACCCCATCTACCGTCTCACAGGCCCCAACGCCGTCCACACATGTGCCCATCACGCCCAACACGACTGCCACATCACAGCTGCACCCAACGCTGCAGCCTTCGCCTTCAATACTCAGACCATGGCCCCAGCATCCAACCACACCCACGTCGACCCAGGAATGGCCAACGTGAGCACCCGTGTGCCCAAACAAACCCCAGTTCAGCCCAGCTGCTGCCACCACATCACCAACGAACATGAAGCACCACCAGCACCTCAGCCACAACCCCAATGTACAGCCCCGCCCCCGTTGACCCAGAAACCACAGACGCCAATGCCGGTGTGCCAAGACGAGCCCCAGCCCACGTCAAATGCGTCCACCACGCCATCCCACAATGCCAACCACCTCCAAACTGAACACGGATGCGAATACCCAGCGCCCATGGCTCTCGCCACCCCCAACCCCAAGCACCCCCAAGCAGAGCGCAGCCGTGAGCTGCCTTCGAAATACCCCAACCCCAGCACCAAAAGCGGCTGTGAGCACGAACGCCCGGCATGTAGACCCAACCCCAATGCAAGGCCAACCCCAGAGCCCTGTCCCGCGCCCGTTCCATCCCAGCCTGCAACCATATCCCACCCCGACCCAAAAAGCTTGCATGAGCGTGAGTGTTCAACGCCCACCGGCATACCCACTCCCAGCACCGCAAAACTGGGCTTGAAACCCCCCCAACATGAGCGTCTCACACCCACACCATACCGCATTTCCACCATCCACCAAACGCATCACGGAGACCCACACAGCCAGTTGTGGCCTCTGGCATCTGAGATCATGGAGTTCCTCGCAGGAGAGAACCGAAATGAGAATGACGGTGCTGCAAGGCGAAACATTGAAGAAGATGAGAAAAAGCAACCACACGCAAGCACGGAGGAGGAGGCACATACTGGGGACACACCACACGACGAAGCATCCCGACCTGCAACTGCACATGAGGCAGACCCACCTATGGCCACAAAATGATACACTGATGTGCCTATGCAAATGGAGCCTGTGGAAACACCTCCATCAGCATACCACGACAATATCCCCACCCCGAAAACCCACGCCATCCTTGCATTCAACATTCCCTGTCAAAACCATACCTGGCGTGACACCCACCCCACCCACGTCCATATTTGGCAACTGAAGAACATCCCCACCCCTACCTACCCCCAAACGAAAAATCCATGGTCCGCGCTGTAGAGGGCTCTCCACCCTCTGAGGCCAGAAACCCGACATATCACGAATCCGCTCCAATCTGATGACTCTAACGATCCTGGCTCGAACCCAACGTAACCCGGTGCATACTGACTAGCATGGCCGCTCCAGTACGGGATCGGACTGACTCCCATACCCACGGAATATCAAATATCGTAGAAGGATCTCATCGGACTGGAAACCTGACATCGGACTTACCTAGTTCGCGCATCTGTCTCCCTTATGGAGATATACGAAAGTATTTTACATCTTTTTCATTTGATTTCACTTCTCCCCTCCATTTCTCTGTCATCGTTGCCTCCCAACCTCTGTCTTATTTCTCCATTTTCCTCCCCCTTTGTTCTCTCTCATCGGCCGAGGCCTCTCGTCCGAATTTAGATAGGGATTTTTGTAGTATAAAAAGGTGCCCAAAGCGCCGTATCAATAATAAGAAACCAGTCCCCGTTTTCCCCCTCTCTCAGAGTCCCTCTCAGTAGCACACATCGTTCACACATCGCCCCCAGTCTCTCTCTACCATTTCCCCATCGTTCTGCCTTCCTTATTATCGTACCGCTCGTCACCCGACTCCCAACCCGCCGTACCCGACATCGTCGGCTTCATCGGCTTACATCGGCTTTGTTATTTAGTAGTAGTACCTAGTCGGCGGCTTCCCCTTTTCCATCCCGTACCTTTATACTGAAGCTAGCTAGACTATTCCCTGTCACTTCTACGCTGACCCCCACAGGCTAGGATCATAGTTCCGCAGCCACCCTGACCTCGCCATTACAGCGCTTCATTACTATCACCACCACATCCACCCCAGCCCTCAAAAGCTTCCCCCGAGATACCCCATACATAAACTCCCGCCTTGTCGTCAAGCATACCCAACACATTTTGACAACTCCCCATACTGAGTACAACCCTGCCATCTCCCCACCATCCCTACGCGAAACTCATCAAAACTTCCAGCTCGTATCCACAACATTTCTCCTGCCTTTTCCCATCCCTCTGTTTCTTTTCCATCTTTTTCTGGACAAGTTCCCATTCCCTTTGATCCCAGTCTTGGACCTCCTTTACTAGACCCTAGTGGAGTAGACTAGCTTAGTTGTTTTTGGTCAGTCTTTCAGTCCATTTTCCCCCTTTTCTTTTCCTTTTTCCCCCCTGTTTCGAGTCTTTGATAGCGACAAGGATGTCGCTATGAGGAAGGGGGGCACTTGGAGTGGTAGCAAGTGCCTAGTCACGTGATGAGGCTCCCACGGTTCGTTGTAGATTGATCGCTGTCAGTAGTCAGTCCCAATCAAGTCTTCCTCGCCAGCTCTTCAGCGAGACTCTCCTGCTAGCCCTTGGAGTGGTACCTCCATACCACTCCACCGGTATAATATGGAGCATGGGAAAATATTGCCTAATTTGGTTAGCATGCCCATTGTATACCCAATGCCATATATAGTGTCAGAATTGTTTTATTGACAAAATTGAGTGAGAAAAATGCAAAAAAGTCAAAAAAAGCTGATGCTTTTGAAACACTTGGCAGGATTCTGAGTGGATTCCACATGATTCCTCATAAATAAGCATACCCCATGAAAACCAATGAAAATCCAAAAAAATGATCATTCTGAGCAGAATTCACTCGGAATCCAACTGGAATATTAAAATTGGTAGTACTCTACAAAAAAAGGTTCCATTCCACTCGGAATCCACTCGGAATCCTCAGAGTCTGAGCATTCCAATCGGAGTCCGATTGGATTCCACAGGAATGTGTGGCTCAGTGTAAAGTGTTGCCATTCTTGCCTATGAGGTATTTCATGAGTTATTGTGCATTTACTGTATTTGTTTGTAATTGGCACTTTTTTTTACTGTCAAGGATTGTGCAAACAGCTGTAAATCTTGGAAATATTGAGGGTGGGTGAGATGTTTAGGAGTGTGAAAATAAATTTAACAAGAATATTTTATTGAGGCTGCTTGGGACACCCTGCAGTAATACTTTGAAAGGTATAACAGTATGTTGGAACGTGGTAATTTGCCCATAATAAGGTGGGGTGAATGGATTGGCTTCAAGTGCAATGCTCGCATATTTCCTGCATGGCCACCTAAGAAGTCAGCCAAACCTCGCGACGTTGGGAGTTGGGATTGGGTGTAGATGGGTGTTGGATGGTCGTGGGGGGGGATGGCCGATGGCCGGCGTTGGCGGCAGTGGGTAGTGGCTGTCATCGTTCGTCGTTGAGATCAGCAAACCCCGGGACAAAAATTGAAGCAGTATTCACCACCATTCACTGCACAGCACCATGGCCCCCTCGCTTGTCGCTGTCATCGTGCGTCCTGTCGTCCTTGTAAGGGTTGTTAGAGGATGAGCGGGGATGGTTGGGGTGGGGCGCTAACTTACCATTAGGGCTGTCCTACTGAAACTCGGCGTCGCGTTCGTCGTCGCCGTTGGCACAATATCCAAACGGCTACAGAGCCGACCGAGAGACTTCAATCACGCAGCATTCCACTGATCAATATATTGAGCAAACATCGAGAGCAAGAAACATACGCTTGTATCCTAGCCCATCTTGCCAGTTCGGTTGGCTAACGCGACTTCAAGGCGTTGGTGAATGAGCCCAAATCTCTGGTCTGATGCTCTTGTTCCCAATTGAAGGACTTTAGAGAATTTGTTCTCGGGTAATGTTGCCTCTGACTCGCCAAACGCCTCGCCCTCAGGTGCATCGATGACATCGAGTTCGTCCTCAGATGCATCCCCCTCGTCCCCCTCATCATCTAGGTCGTCTTTCTCAATATCAATCTCGTCATCTTCCTCCCATTCGTCAGGGCCTGGCAGAGGAGCGTTGCCTGGATTGTCAAGTTGGTCTTTTGTGAACAATCCGGCAGGTCCACCACAGACCACTGCAAGCCATCACGACGACAGTTTCTTGACGCGGATAATTGCGAAAGAGAAATTCTGCTTGCTTCAACACATTGGACTCTGCAAACAACAATTGCTGTGATAAAGCATGGCGGAATGCAGAATCCCTCCATCTGTCGATGCGTCTCGGGGGCCGTTTGACCTCCGCCAGTAACGGAACTCCAGCATATCTCAGTTTAAGCGGTACAACAGCCCGGCGCGTCATGGTGCGGATGACGGCGGGGTCAGGAACAAGTTCCCGTGCAAACTTTTGAGGAACAGTGGACGCGACGGATGTGATTGATTCGATCGTGGTATTTCCGCTTTCTTCGTCTTCTCCATCCTGAGAGTCGTCTCGATCTGCACGATCCGGAACGGGTTCAATGTACCATAGCACCAGTTGAGGAACGGTGAGGAGACGGGAATGATCGGCGATCAGATCTGCAAGGACTCTGTCCCAAACGGCGTACCAAGGGGATTCGATGTCTCGCTGGTTTGAGATATGACTGTAAGCAAAGAGTATGGCTCGTGCAGTCCTGTGCTTGGCTTTGTGGTCTAATACGTGACCGGGGAAGTTGAAGTCGGGAGGTGATCAAGTCGAGACGGGTGCATACTCCAGAGTCCAAACTTGGCTCGAGGTGATGTAAGCGTGTTTCAACTTCAACAAAACACGCCGCCCAACAGGTTTCAACATCGCAGTGACATTGTTATCCGTTCACGATGTGTGTTCCTCGCTAAATGATCTGAGGTTATCTGTTAAACCAGTTCCAGGTGTGAACAGCCGCCAAAAACAACGCGTCGTAGAGTACGCCATCGTGCTCAGGCCTTTGGTTATAAGGTAACCATGGAGTGGCTACTGGACTTTAGCATGCGCAATGGGATTGACATCGACAATGACGTCAAAAATTCTTGCCTCAATGCCATCCAGAAGATTCTGAAGGATGCCCAGATCAGTCGAGTCGTCTCCGTGGAATGTCCAGATCATTCCACCGGTTCTGCGTTCTGCTTTGCGGTCGGGCACAACAAGACAATTGAGGGGTTGGAGGGGAATACGAAGGAGAGAATTGAGAGGTTGCAGCAGGCTTTGGGCGGGAGGGAAGACTTGCCGAAGTGGTACGTGCTGAACTAGAAGATATCGGATGGCACGGTAAGCAATCCTGCGCAAATCTTGTTATATATTCGTGACTTATTTAATTAAGCTTAGACGGCTTCGCCGT
>CAUVYJ010000003.1:0-86464 GCA_963556145.1 Hygrocybe punicea | reverse complement strand
GATAGCCACAACGTGGGATTGGTGTGACTAAAGAGAAGCATCAATAATTTGAGCCCAAAAACAATATATTGCAACTAGGTGTATCAATGACCCATTGAAGACTGTAGTTGAATTTGTTTATTTGTAGTGAAATTCACATTCTATAGCTCTAGATTTCTTGACTAAATATTTTCTTGATAAGTGAATTTGCAATTCACCCCGAAAGTGTTTGAAAGATGAAAATCACTCAGTTTTCATGAGGAAATTCACACTGTTTGTTTTACTCAGTGTTTCACCTTCTCGCTAGTAGTGCATAAGTCAGACAACATGATTATAATTACAGCGGATTTTAAAAATGTAGTCTGCACCAACTTTTTTTTTTTGAATGTCCAACTGGTAGCTGCCAACATCATGATCCAGTAACATGCAGATTGGGAAATATAGACTTAGATAAGATTTGAATATTTTGTATTGGATCTCATGAAATACTGTATCATATTACATGATGTGAGAGAGAAAGTTTATCTATTTTATGAGGGCTAGTCTCTCTCACATTTACTGCCTGAAAATATCTAGTGTTTTGAAGGTTATAGGTGAAATATTATTATCTTAGGTTATCTAAAAAACGACATACAAATATTTATACATTTCTCTGATCGCAGGAAGTATTTGACAACATTCACCAATATATTTCACCTATAACCTTCAAAACACTAGATATTTTCAGGCAGTAAATGTGGGAGAGACTAGCCCTCATAAAATGGATAAAATTTCTCTCTTACATCATGTAAAATGGTACAGTATTTCATGAAATCCAATACAAAATTTTCAAATCTTATCTAAGTCTACATTTCCTAATCTGCGCATTACTGCATGTTGGTACCAGTTGGACATTCAAAAAAAATATTTCAAGTTGGTGTGGACTACATTTTTGAAATCCGCTATAAATCAAAACTAAGCATATTATTTCATTTGATTACAGAGGACGAGGATATGCCATGCAAAGCAATGGCCCTCTAGCACAAGTTCGGTGCAAAGAAGAAATCAGAAGATCATTGAAGAGGTGTGTGCCCTCAATTACATCGTAGGTTGTCGTTAAATACGCATTCGGGTGATTAGGCGCCTGCCCCTGGGCTCTCGGCAGATTTGAGAGCAGATCTTAGTGCTAAGGCAATTGCTGCTGCCAGAGCAGTAAATTATGCCGGCGCTGGGACTGTCGAGTTCATCTTCGACAATGATACGCAGGGATTCTATTTTATGGAAATGTAGAAAGTCTTCCTTGTCTATTCTCACCTTTTTCTCGCATGATCAGGAATACGAGGCTTCAAGTTGAACATCCTGTTATGGAAATGGTCACTGGGTTGGATGCATATATATCACAACTTAAACTGGATGGTGCATTGATTACAGAATTGATTTCTATCCTCTGGATCAAGACTGATTGTGTGTGTGTGTGATCCAGCATTTGCACTTGTTGCCGATATGGTGTTTGTGCAGCAGTTGGCAGGACGGTATGTTTATGGCACAAAATCTGTTGTGGTCTCTTTTTTCTGTTTTTTTTTTCTTCTTTTTTTTTCTGCATAGAATCCTTCGCGCTATGTTTGAGATTTGCAAGATGGTGGAGAAGCATATGCATATGTAAGTGTCTCTTCTTGTTTATTTTCTCAGTTTGCAAATACAATTGTTCATTGTCGAGATACTTTTTTTGCATAGGTGGAACTCAATGACCCCCTCTACGTCAGTTCAAGGGCGTACCGTCTGAGGTCATTCGAAAGGCCGAGGGTAAACAATTTGTATGTTTCTTTTCTTTCTCTCTTTGTTTTGAAGATATGGCTGACGCCTCTGTTCAATGCTAGCCATGGTATCATTACTTTGATTTAGTAGGTCTCCTCAGCCCCGCATAGAATGTTATCCGCTTACCTGTGTCCATAGAATCCACATGAAATTGGTGAACTCATTGGCATCCCGAATGCTGGGAGATTGGTCCACCGCCTTGTTCATAACTTTCCTAAACTACAGTGCATTTCAGGTCACCCCCTGCCATTATTTTTAGTCTTGAGCTCATTGCCTCGCAGGTTGCAGGCTCAAGTACAACCCATCACCTGATCCCTCCTCCGAATCGAGCTCTCTATCATCCCTGATTTCCGCTGGGACGAGAAGATCCACGGAATGGCGGAGATGTTCCTCATTATGGTGGAGGACGTTAACGGTGAAGTTATCCATGATCTCCAGCAGCGGTACATGGAAGACGAGCATAGTGTGATGCTCACTGTCCCCATGTTTGAGCCAGTCCCGCCTAACTACTATATTTCGATCATATCCGACCACTGGCTACATGCTGAGACCAAGGGGGTGGCGGAACAGGAATCCCGAGCCGGGGGTGGGGGTGTGGGGGGGTCCAGCCGGGGGCCAGTTATAACACCGCATCAGCAAAATCCGGGGTCCTTTTTGAAACCCTTGGAGGCCTTGCACTTTTTCGCAACCTCTTGGACTTTTTTCTAAGGTTTTTTGACACAACTTTTGCACCTTTAGCTACTTGGACAGGTTGACAAATTTTGTTGGTGGATGTGAATGTTTTTTTCTCTCTTTGTTCACTTCTTTGCTTTTTGGTTGTGTCTTACGGTATAGAGAGGAATGGAAGAGCAGGTAGAATTACTTTTAGTGCCTGATGTAATTAGATTCTTTTCATACCCTTGGTGCTCTTGTGCCTCTTTTCAATCTTGTGAGCTTTTTGGTCAAGTTTTTTGGTTCACCTTTTTTAAGTCCTTGAAGAACTTGCACCTTTCTGAACTTGTTGAGCTTTTTGGCCAAGGTTTTTGGTCCACCTGTTTAAACCCTTGAAGAACTTGTGCTACTTCTGAACTTTGTTGAGCTTTTTGTCAAGTCTTTTGGACTTTTTTCTAAAACATCTTCCCATACCTTTTGACACTTTTTTCTCAGTTTGTTAGATCTTTTTTAAAAGTTATTTAGATTGGATTACAAGCAGTATTGGTAATTTTTGGAATGAATGGTATAGTAATTTGGAGCCCCCTACCATTGTCGTTGTCACCGCCCTTGCCGCCACTGATGGTTTCATCGTCGTCGTCATTTCGCCGCCACCGCCAGTGGGTGGTTGTGGTTGTTGTCGCCCTGCCAGTTGGCGTCCTGCTGCTGTTGCCAGGTGGCTGTGGTGGTCGCCAATGCCGTCCCGCTGCTGCTGGTGCCAGTGGGTGGTGGTGGTGGTGGTGGTGATGGTCGCCGTCGCCGTCGTCCTGTTGCTGCTGCCAGTTGGCAGCAAACATAGCCGTTGCCATTGCCGTTGCCCTGCTTGCTGCTGCCAGTTGGCAGCGGTGGCCGTCGTCACCATCGTCCTGCTTGCTGCTGCCAGCTAGCGGTAGTAGTAGCTGTCGCCGTCACCCTGCTTGCTGCTGCCAGTTGGCGGTGGTGGTGGTTGTGGTCATTGTCCAGCTGCTGCCAGACAGTGCCATTGCTGCTGCCATCATCGACCTGGTTAGCGGGGGTTGGAGGTGTTGGGTACTTACCTTAGCAGCCCGGTGTTCTTGCACCCCTCCTTGTTGTGCTGGTCATTGTCGTTGTCGTGGTTGTTGCCGTTGTCGTGTCTGTGGTCAAAGGTCAGTGAGAAAAATACTAAGTCAAAACTTACCGAAAGTGGCAGCTCAGACGATGTTTTGGCACTGCATTTTGCCAAACATCGGCAAATGGTCCGTGCACAACCTCCAAACATATATATAAGTCGTGCACATAAGTCATGTACAGTCATTTGGTAGCTTCTATCTGAGTATCGCTTCAATTCCTATACTGACTTATATGCTTACAGAACAACGGTAATAGTTTATTATGTAAATATATATGTATTGTAATTTTAATTAATTAATTAGTTATATAATAATATTGTCCTTATACGGTTATACAATCAATGAAGATTTGAACACCCGAAGCAACTTATAAAACTATTTTTGTGCCTTTGTCTGAGCTTTTCATGAATGGTTTGACCTTTCGCAAGGGAACCTAGCTTTAAAAAAGTGAAAAATCTTGTGGAAAGAGTAGTCCTTTTAAACCTTTTTGCAAGAGAAATCCTCTTTTTCAAGAGAATCACCTTTTCTAAGGGAATGGACCTACCTTGGAAAAGGTGAAACATCTTGAGAGCCTTTGAGAGCTTGCGCACCTTTGGCCTCTTAAAAAAGGGTCTCAAGGTGTGGGAAAAGGACCCCGGAATTTGCTGATGTGAGGGCAAGGGCAGGATCCTTTATCACAGATACTTGCAAGAAGAACTCTGCATTTTGAATAAGCTCGGGGATTAGAAGTCCTAAGAAGATAAACCTACTTCTCCGGATAATCAGCCAAGTATGTGAAAATTCGTGGATAAAAGCGGTGAAAAATCCCATCGCAGCATTCAACAACGATGCCATGCTTGTAGGCTTCCAAAAATTTGTCATCAATGAGGATCATCCCTTTCGCATGAAACACCTCGCGACGGCAGTGAACCACGAAAGCTCGACTAGGCTTGTGTCCTCCAGTATACTGAGTAGCAAAATCTTTGAATGAATCTGGTAGCTGCAAACCTTTCAGGAAAAGAAAGATTCCAGAAGAAGGTTGCTTACAGCCTGGAAGTAGGCAACATGATTGCACAAGTTGCAACTTGGTTTACACCAGCGATACTTAGACTTGTTCCCAAAGAAGAGGTAGCAAGGCCAAAGCTTTGCGCTGCTTAAGTTTGTCAACTGCGTAGCATCAGACCAGAACATCATGGCCACAACCACTTTCTGGAGATCACAGCCAGGCTCCCCAGGAGCGTCTTGTAACTTGCGATGAGCATCTAAAAACGCTGGCGATGTGTAAAGTTCCCCAGAAACCCGCACATTGGTGCTCGTGATTCCCGGCTTCCAAAGTAATTCGAATGGTTCATAATGGAAATGACGAATATCTTCTGGTTTTGACAGCTTTTCACAGATCACCGAAACAAGAGAACGGTGGTAGAGATCAACGACGTAATCTTTTGGGCCCGATACTTCGTTTTGTTGTGGAAAGGAACCGAAATATGAATAGGAGTCCTATTCCACCCAGCATCCACATCCATCCATTCTGGTTCTTCTTCTTTCCCATCCGTACAATCAAAGTCATTGCTAGCTAATTTGGCATCAACCTTGCACCACTCTGTATGTCGAACATCTTCTGGGCAAAAACCTGGGGATTCTATGATGCTCAGAAGCTGGGAAAAGCTCTCTTGAGATTTCTGTATTCCACCATTCCAGTACCAATCGGTTAGGAGGAAAGAGCTTTGGTTTGGATAGGGATAAAATGACATTTCACTCTGAGGTTCCTGGTTGTCAGATAAATCATGCAAGGTAACGTGTTACTTGGGGTCGTGCGATGGCAATTTTTCTGAACAGTATCGTCTGAAAAGGCCAAAACCATTTCGAGGTGTTTGGATGATTTGACGGTCAAAGGTTGAAGGACTGGGGACAGGCGACATTCCTGAGCATGTGGATGGATGATCAATTGGGATTTCAGATGAGGGAGGTATTTGTGGAATAACATTAGATGCAGGGGGTAGGAAAGGTAGCGCTTGTGGGTCAAGATCCTGGAACCATTTTGGCAGGAGGCGATTCAGTCTGCGTGGCCGATCATGATGAAGAACGTCCTCTGCAATGGAGTCAGAACAGTCCTGAATGGATATACTGAGCAACATTGACTATCTGATACAAATAAAACATACTTGAATAGGAGGGGACAATCATTCCGCAGCTGCTTCAGACTGTTTTAGGTCAGGAAAAGAGGAGTCGGTGGATATTAATAACTGACGCACCATGGTTGCATCTTCCATGACGTTGGCAATGCCAACATCCTGAGAGGACTCAATGTTTCCTTGCAGTGATTCGGAAGTGCCAACACGTCATCTTTTCCTGCTGTCCCATATTTCCCTTGCCTTGACTAGTGCCCCCAGTAAACATTTCTTAGTCCTGCCACAGGTGTGCTTGTGATAGTTCAGTGCACCAGGCAGTGAGAACGACCTTCCACAAATACAAATATGGGGGATCCTGATGTCCAATTCCATGGCGCAGGGAGGGTGTAGGAGGCTACATTGATCATCACTCGATAAAGAAAAGACTTCTTAAGGCTGTCTGCTAGTGATGGATGTCTGAGTCCGAAGATCGAATTGTCCCAAGCCATACAGCCATGATCTTTGTTCCTTTTGTTGCTAGTTTGTCGCTAGAGTTTTGGATCACTAGATCCTCTGGGAAATGGTGAAAGCTCTCGTCATAGTCGATGGTTCTTGCCGGCGCTTCACACCTTGCGGTTCAACAGTCAGTTACCTTCAAAAGTTACCTCCTGAGAGGCTTGATGAATGTTGCATCGATGTTTAAATTAACAGCTAATAATGGTCGAGTTAAGTGTTAATATTAATGACAGTAATTACCCTCGGCTGAGATGTGATGCCAATAAACATCGATTTACATTTAAGTCAAAGATGACTGGTTCCATGATCATAGAACTTGCAAAGAAACAATGGTTCATGCCGTCGCATGGGCAGATCGCTCTTCTCTACGCCTTCGGGCGATTTGTCGGAGTGTGAATTTCGGTTACCTGCCCTAAAAGCAGAGGCAATGCCCCGCAAGATCAGCCCTTTGATTAAGTTACTTGCACATGGCTGAACTCTAAATCATCAGGACCCCGATGTATATTTGATGAACCTATAGACTTCCATTCTTAAGCCAATTTTGGCAGGGAATTTGAGAGATTGACATATTTTAGAAACTTTAAAGACATTCACTGAAATTCTGGCTTGAAAAAAATCTTTTACAGCGTATTCGGAAAAGCATGGCCAAACCAACTTTTTTTTTTTGAATGTCCGACCGGTATCCTACTGACATGCACTAATTAGGAAATATAGACTTGGATAGGATTTAAATATTTTGTATTGGATCTCATGAAATTTACATGATGTGAGAGAGACAGTTTATCTATTTTATGAGGGCTAGTCTCTCCCATATTTACTTCCTGACAACTTCTAGTGTTTGAAGGTTATAGGTGAAATATTTTGGTGAATGTTGTCAAATACTTCCTGAGATCAAAGAAATATATAAATAATTGTATGTGGTCTTTTAGCCCTCGAATATGGAATAAGTTTCTCCCTAAAACCATGTTGACCTCAGCATTCCTTGTAGAGCTATTCACCACAAGTCAAGTGGATAACCTAAGATAATGTGATATTTCACCTATAACCTTCAAACACTAGAAGTTGTCAGGAAGTAAATATGGGAGAGACTAGCCCTCATAAAATAGATAAACTGTCTCTCTCACATCATGTAAATTGGTACAGTATTTCATGAGATCCAATACAAAATATTTAAATCTTATCTAAGTCTATATTTCCTGATTAGTGCATGTTGGTAGGCTACTGGTCAGACATTCAAAAAAAAAAAAGTTGGTTTGGCCATGCTTTTCCAGAACATCGACACCAGCAAATAAAAGTTCGCAAAATTATGCGAACTCAAAATGCGAACGTAAATGTGAACATTCCCCAACACATGACAGGGTTTGTGTTTCATTTAGGAGGGTTTGCATTTCCTTGAGGAGGGTTCACATTTCCACTATCAGGACTCACATATCAAGATAAGAGTGGCTTTCTGCCTCCAGAACATCAACACCAGCAAATAACAGTTTGCAAAATTATGCTATGTCTGACAGTGACACCATCGATGAGGTAGACAGTGAACTCACTGTGGCATGTGTAGCGGGCTTAAAGCACAGTGGCCACTTCCAAAGTAGTACACTGCATATACATGAGTTCGCATCCTGTTATCAGCTCAAATATCAAGAAATTCATATTTTATTCAAATTATTGCGCTTTTCAAAACTAATGACATTTCAAAAAACAAATTTGTTATGTTTGGGAACCCAAGTAAATATTGTAACTCATGAAATACTGCACAGATTTACATGATTGTAGAATGAAGTTTCATCCAAATTTCAAGGGCTAGCCACTCCTGTATTTAAATTTAGGAAATATTCAGATTATTGATAGTTACAGGTGCATTTCTGCATTTCAGTGACTAAAACTTGTACAATGAATAACTTTACAAGGAATGCTCAGATTTACAAGATTGTAGGGAGAAAACCATTCCATTTTTGAAGGGCTAGAAGCTCACATACCGGGATTTTGTATACCTTTGGGCATTAAGACAATATTTATTCCAACAAGGCACAGACTTATTACCTGTGCAAAACCTGAACTTAAGCAAAATCCCGGTATGTGAGCTTCTAGCCCTTCAAAAATGGAATGGTTTTCTCCCTACAATCTTGTAAATCTGAGCATTCCTTGTAAAGTTATTCATTGTACAAGTTTTAGTCACTGAAATGCAGAAATGCACCTGTAACTATCAATAATCTGAATATTTCCTAAATTTAAATACAGGAGTGGCTAGCCCTTGAAATTTGGATGAAACTTCATTCTACAATCATGTAAATCTGTGCAGTATTTCATGAGTTACAATATTTACTTGGCATAAATAGTTGTGTTTTATTCAAGTTTATTGAGGTTCACGTTTTGCGTTCATGTTTCAAGTTCGCATAAGTTATGTGAACTTTTATTTTCTAACATTGATGTCCTCTGCTTTTCCGAATACACTGTAATATATAAATGGAACATACAACTCAGCCAAAGCTAAGCTTGAAGACCTGATTTGAGTAAGTCAACAGACATTAAGGTTCTAGGCTGGATTTGGCTGTAAGAATTGACAGATCGTGGAACAGTGTTTGCCTAAAATTATTACCATAAAAGCTTTGGAGATAGAAACATTTATACATTCATTTTTTACACTAGTGAGTTGTGAACTCATAAAGGGACTGGGTGTTCGTGCAGGTGCAGGGAGTCACATGTGATGGTCTCCATGACACATGTCACACCTTATAGATTATACTTATATTACATAATAAGCAAACTTTTTCTGATACAATTCAATAGTTTCACGGGGTCCTTGCCATGGTTGATAGAAATTAAGCCAGCATGTGCTGACTCGGAGTAGTAAATAAAGACTAGGCAAGGCATTCCACTGCACTTCACCACTGGCCACTTACACCTTCTTAGTGTTTTTAATCACACTGCGATGTGTAACATCGAAGACTTGCGGGACACATTAGCGTGTTCTTCACCTACTCCGAGTCATTCTGCCGCTGGCCCCTCAACCCCTTGTCTTGTGCATTCGTCCCCCCTTCATCCGGGTGACTTTCCAACACCTACCGCCCAACTGACAGAAGCCAGTTTGCCGTCAGCAAACTCACTGATACCGGAAGCAGAGGAGGATATTTTGATGGTATTTAAGTCAGATCCCAATGTTTTTCACTGATGGACTCATCTGCGGTTCAGGGACTAAACTTGCCACCTTCCCTAGACAGAAATGATGCATTTCAGCTCACCAAAGCTTATGTGCACACAACAACTAGTCTTCTTGAAGCTGAAGCCTTCATCGCAGAACAACGGTACAAACAGTGTCTCATAACAGCGAGATCCTTCAAGCTGCTTATGTTAAAGGCATGCATAAAGCATGACAAAGCCACACACGCTTTGCACCATCTCAATACATCCGACTCAGGCACCACTAGTAATGGTACTATTCACAAGTGTCATTGGCAAGCCGCTTGCCGGTGCTATTCGGCACCACCAAATTCGGATATTCCGATCATCTGACCAGTGCCGTTGGTTGGCGGTGACTGACAAACTCAGAGGGGAGAGCCTAACGTCTTTGCTGTTGATACATACATATCCCTCTGACAATTTTTTTGTTCCATATGGTACCATATGCTCCATGTTCATTTCTTCATCAGTACTATATTTTGTTGTCTTATCACTATGCACTTCATTTCTTTGTACATTTTATTCTTGCCCAGTCATCGTACTGCAGCGACATTGTGAATTCCATATTTCAGGAAGGGAATTTGTGCATTTCGTGAGTGCAATAAATTTATTGACTCATTCTCAAAAACTAGGGTCAGATAGGTTGCGCATCCACTGAACCATTGTCGTCATCATCTGATGCTAGCGTAAGATTGATCACGACAGGAAGATTTGCCACCATTGGAATTTCTGTACACTCATGGTCATTAAAAACCCTGCGAGTGATGACCAGCCCGCAGGGGCACCTTGCAAAGAGTTTCCTGAACTGGGCCTCAGAGAGCCCAGGTTGTACCCCAAGAGTCGAGACGGAGAAATTGATCCATGGGGGTCGCAGGGCGCTGCATGGTCCACCGATAAGTCGGAATTCCTCCAAGAACATCATTAGAATGACCTATAAGCTGCATGAGATCCAATAATCTTGCTGAAAAGTGCTTTGTTCACCCTCTAACTTTGGCATTGCTGATAATGCCACGACAGACAATCCAGTAGTCATGTTTGTTCTAGGTGAATGAAAAACAAGTGGCGGTACATGAGACCCAGCAGCTGCAATTGAAGTCTGTCAACATTGATATCGCTAAAGGAACAAACTTACCTTGGAATGCATATCGTTTTACCAGCAGACCAATGCGCATGTACATGCGCTCCATCAAGACTTTAAGTGAGGTATATCAGATGCATTTTCAAGCATGAACGAGATCTGACTTACTCGAATATCCGCAGGTCTCCGTAGCACAACTAGCTACATATTCGCCTGAAAATTGTCCACCAACAATCACACAAATCATGGATTCCGTGTAGTCAGTGCCAATGGCATCACAGGCACAAAGGCAATAAGGACCCTGGAATTCATGAGTGACACGGTAGTTCGAGAGATCAGATGGGGGAACACGTTCCCCTGTATCTGCAATAGGCCTATGAAAAGTGACTATTCAAAAACGGTGGGTGTAAAACGAGCAAATACAAGTACCAAAACCAAGGGCGGAGGCCATGCGACGCTCGCTTGTAGTGAAGAATAACATTCTTGTGTTGGTACCTCCGAATGTGCTTGAGGAGGTGCTCCCTAGAAGGTGGTGGGATGGACATTGGTGTCAACGTGCAATGTGAGCTATCCACTGGCAGCAAGAGAAGGACTCGGAGGGCACCAATATGAAATGTCAAGGACACAACTTTTGTAGTAATCAGCTGTAAACCTCATGCATACGATGATACCACAAGATCAACATCAGAGAAAATAAAGATCTCACCAGGAGGCTAGATCATTTTGAAAAAATCTAAGACAGGTATCATGCATTCCATTGGATGGCGTCAATCAATAAGACTGAGAATAAGAATGTCAAAGTCGCTCTAAAGACCTGCTAATTACATTGGAACAGGTCATTAACTGTGCTGTTCATGAAGATGGCTCTCATTGGCATGCACTGGGCTCAACGGTACTCGTAAACGGTCCAAACTTGAATGACGCAATCCGATCTGAAGCGTTGAAGATCATGATTCCAAACTCCATTCAAGCTGTTTGAAGGACTCACCCACCGTTTTCATCGAAAATGAGAACATGTCAACTTGAAGCAACGTTGACAGAACCCTCATTGCTCATTGATGGGGGGACATCCAGCTGTTTTCAATTTCTGTCTTGGAGGCTTCAAATATTCAAACAAAGACAGGCCCTATCAACTGAACGACCTCATTCAAAGATCAAACACGGCCACTAGTGTGTTGGACTGAAAATCTGGAATATCTTGGGGCACAATATGGTACTTTATGTAAATACTACCATGCCATATCCTACTGACCGACGTATACTTGATCTTCCAATAGTGCCATGGTATTTCGATTATGAGAGCATAATTTGTTACACTAGATCTGCAAGTCTTATTCATAAATATACCACCATCCCTCGATCCTAGATGCAGCCAGCCAATTCACCTTTCTACCCCCATTAAATCCCCTTTGCCTTGGCATCTTGAACGTCCCAAATGTCTTCATCACTGCACAGTGCAAGCCTCGTCGATACCTCT
Organism: Hygrocybe punicea; assembly: GCA_963556145.1. Taxonomy (NCBI): domain Eukaryota; kingdom Fungi; phylum Basidiomycota; class Agaricomycetes; order Agaricales; family Hygrophoraceae; genus Hygrocybe; species Hygrocybe punicea. Next base: position 74,575 of record CAUVYJ010000003.1, on the reverse strand, counting down.
CTGCACTCTGAGGCCCTACTAGAATTAGTTAATGTCAAGGTTTTGAGCACCTTCTTTGGTAGGTGCAGGACAAGTCATACTGGTTGTTTACATCAATATCTAAAATTTACAGGACACATCGTAGATTGTGTGATGGGAACTGTGGATTACATGATGCGTCATTCTCCCCAGCTATCAGGGTACCATTTATTGCGGCAATGGAGTAGTCTGTTCAGAACATTTGCAAGCAATGTCATCAGACAAGCACAACTTACGGCACCAGTACTTCTTTTACATCACTCATCTATCTCAACAGAGCCAAGCGACACCTCTGCATCGCCACTGTAGAGTGGGCATTGGAGAGGGTATTTTTAGGCGCGATTATAGTCGCTTCAAAGGTAGTTTACTTGTTCCTCTGCCTCTGAGTCGCATCTAGTGGTGTTGACATTCTTTCTCAGTACCTAAACGACGCTACATATATGAACTTACATTGGGCCAAGTTCTCCTGTGTGTTTGGACGGCATGATGTGGGACCTATCGAGTGTGATGGCTCAATGTGCTGTATTTTATTGCTGGTATACACTGGCACTACTCCGAGTCAATGTAAAGTCACCATGGGAATATACTGTATCTTATCCCAAATATTAGATGTAATTTATTATTTATTAATAATAATATAATATAATGAATTAGGTAAAGCACAGAGACGGATGATGCCGAGTGGAGTGTCAAAAAGCAATTGTTGTTTGAAAACTCTGATCGGCATTATCCATCTCTTGTGCTCACCCCCACCAATGAATCGGACGCTTGTCTACCAACGACACTTTGTGATAACTGTCGAGCATGAGTGCTGACGAGAACTGTCCTTGTGATGAGAAATGTATTGGATCCCTTCAGATCTTTCTCACCGTTGAGCAGATCCGTTATCAACACAATGCACCTTTGAAACTCTGTCACTTGAAGTGATCTTGGACTCCTCAATTGGATCGCACCTCTTCAGGAATGAATATATTAGATCTTGGTTCAGGTCGTTACGTACACCCACAGGTTGCCGCTGATCTTGCATAGTGCGAACCATCCTGGTGTCCTGACCTTATTACACTCAGGCCCTCTTGTTCAATACTGGTGCGGCATTCATGAATCCTCCGCTATTTATGAATCGATACAACTCATTCTAGTTTATTGTAACCTTCCGCTCACCCCCACCAATGATGAGTGCTGACGAGAACCATCCTTGTGACGAGAGCTGTCTTTGTGATGAGAAATGTCAAATCAGATCTGCTCAGATCTTTCTTGCCATCGAGACTGTGTTGGTGCTGATCTGTATTATTGACACAGCCTTGGAAACGCTGCGAAGTGATATTGGTCGTTACGTACACCCTCAGGTCGCTGCTGATCTTAGTGTGAATCCCAGAACTGTCTGGCGCTTAAACTCAGGCTTAAACTCAGGCCCTTTTGCTCAATACTGGCAGCATTCCTGCCAGTGCATCCACTATGGATTAATACCGTGACGGCTCATTCTATAATTCCGAGTCTTCATCGTCGTTCCATTCCTCCTCTCAGTCCAACTTTCCTTTCACCAGTGGGTCTTTGTGGGATTCCGACTCAACTTCCGGTTTCGCAGCGCTTTCAAGCCCAAGCAACAACGCCAATTTGAATGTATGTACCGATACTGTCACTGTTCTTACATTTCTTCAGCGTCTTACCCTGAATTTCAGTTTCATTTGGAGGAAGACATACAAGTTATTGGTTTCAATGAGGAAGACTAGAATCATGTGGGCATATTGAGCATGCAGCCTTCCTCAACTTTGCCCCGACACAGTACAAGCTCAGCCACTCCTACGAATTCACTCAGGCCCCTTTCCCTTTTGACTGCCTGCTCAGCGACCAGTATTACAGCCACGCTAGCCAGCAGGGCAAAATCCCACAAGATTTCTTACTGCGATGTTTCAGTATCAGGTGACGTCTTTGTTCACAATCAGCTGAAATGCCTCGTCAAGGTTGTGTCCATGGATTTCCAACAGCATGATTGCAAGGGAAATCCTGTTCTTGCTTACCTACAGTGTCATAGCAGTCTCCAAGGGCTCCTGACTCTTTTGGCAAATGACAGATACACTCTAGCCAGCACTGGAACGGTTTTCAATGCACCTCTCATGAACAAACCCTACTCCATCATTTTGGGAGATTTCAATCCTATTCATGTTAATTCTTACTTCTCCGACTATGCCTCCCTCCCCGCTACTATTACCCATGGTCTAGGGTCCAGTGTGGCCACCTGCCGTTACATCGAGAATATCGTTGCACTTGGCCACCCTGATTGTATGGTAGCCTTAGTTTTGTTTTTCCCTCCCCATTGTTGTTCGTGGGGAGTGTTTCTTAGAAAAACCGTTCCTCACCAAGGGTATCTGGAGTGCGACTTTGATCGGGAAATTACCTTGTTGTTTGGCAAGGGTGGATTTGTCCTTGTTTTCAACTCAGTGTACTTACTCACTTGCTAGTGGGGTTATAGGTTGAACCTAGTGATGATAGTTATATGAGATAACAATATAGTTATCTTATGTCAGTGTTATTAGATAACAAGGCAGTTATCTAATAGTAATGGTTAAGAATATGAGATAGCAGTATACAGTTACCTATCAAGAGTAGTTGGTACTTGATAACAATATACAATACCTGTCAAAGATTAGTTGATGTTAGATAACAATGAACAGTTACCTTACAATAGATGTAAGTCAGAGTATATGACTTGGAGGGTGAAAGTATAGTGAGGTCTTCCAAACAAGGTAAGACTTTGAGATGATAGACACTCAAGCAAGGGTAGGTGATGAGTGTAAGTGGTAATGATGAACGATGAGCGAGAGGATAGTGAAGTCAATGAGGGATATGACAATAAACTATCAACAAAGGATGCGATGATAATGGATACGTGGATAAAATAAAAATAACAAGAGCAGTTGATGTTCAAGATATCGGACAATATTCCGAAGCTTCAAATGCACATTGGCTACTAGTGCAGAATAAAGTACTGGGATATCTTTATGAAGATCAAATAGTTTCTTGCCAGAAGAAGTTGACAATAGTGACGGTACTATGTCAAGAATATTTTCAAACAAGTAATAAAAGACTATCAATATATATCTGATATTGATAACTCAATTAAACTTAATGTCTGAGACTAATAAGCTGACTGAGAATGGAACTATGACTGTGACTGTGACTGATACTGAATTGATGTACTGACTATTACCAAAAGTAGGTATGTACAAAGAAGAGGGGGGGGTTGAATCAAAGGAATGACTGACTGTCTCCTGCAGAAACTGGGCCCTATTTATACCTTTGGCTGCTACAGGAGTCATTGGGAGTCATAGAAAGAGTTTGAAATAAGTGGGTAGGGTGTGAGTCATAAGGGAGTAATTATGAAATGGGGAAGGGGGTTTGTAAGCATAATATGGAATAAAAGTGTTAACTACTGAGTTATTAAAGAGTAATTTGAAATAAAAAGTAGGGTGATGAGTAAAGAGGCATAGGTCTGTAAACATAAAAGGAAAATGGGGCATAGGTGGTGAGTTATAGACAGGAATTAGGGCATAATGCTGTGCAGGTATTGGAAATGGTGCACAGGTTGGTGAGTCATATAGAAGAATGAGGCATAATGCTGTGCAGGTATTGGAAATAGTGCACAGGTTGGTGACTCATGTAGAGTCAATTACTGAGATACCTAGGGTAGATGTGATGGGAATGCTGGTATAATTGGTCATAAAGGTCATAATTTGGTCATGATGATCCATAGATGGTCATAGTGGTCCATATATGGTCATAGTAGTCCATATATGGTCATAGTAGTCATAAGATGTTGAGGGTGGATCAACTGAGTCATCACAGGAAGGGATGAGTCAAGGGCTGATCTAATCTGTGATCTGGGGGGGTATTCTATGATTCTCCAGGAATCATGGATCAAGGCTGAGTCATGCTATTTCAAATTGTGCTTGATAGATCAAATTCTTCAGACAATGCTTCTTTTGATCAATAGATCTTGATGGATGATGTAAGATGGTGCTTCTTATCCTGTTTTGGTCCAACTGAGATAAGATTGTGGCTGTGCAGCTTCTTTGATCTTTTGATCTTGATGCCAGATATGTGGTCCTGCTTTTAGCTAATGTCTTATCCTTAGCAGTTAAGTTAAGGATAATTCAGCTAATAACTAATCCTTTAACTGATAAGTGTCTCTCAACTTGGGACAGTGTCCTGGGGTAGTGTCCTTGTCTTTTCTTATCAGTGGAGGTAAGGTAGCTTAACTTGAACTCTAATCTTGTTATTGGCTACTGTTCCTTCAGGCTGATTAACTCAGGTGTCCTTGCTGTCAGCTTGATACCATGTTTGATCCAAAACCACTTTGGATCATGACACCGTACGACTGTATACTAATTGGTGTGGTCCATTGTAGCTATAATATCACCTTCATCCATATGGTCTTACCTGGTGATGAGTTGACTGTTACAATCGGGCACATTGGAATGTGTGACGGTGTTGTGGATTGCTATCTTGAGCGCGGTCTCCAGTAACAACGGTAGTGGACCACTGACTGCATACTGTTCTAACCGAGCAATGACGTTGTCAGATGAGCAACCTACCAAGCACCTAATTGCATTTAACCAGGTAATCACATGCTTATTTATAGCACAGCTAAGCCTAGTATCATAAGTAAGCCTAGTATGACCAGTATGTACTGATGCGAACGAATAGAGCCTATTTGCTGATGGTCATCATGGCAACAGTGGCTTACCACATTGAACGGTGGTGACCATCACCCGATTGGTGGCTGCGAACATCACAAAACATCACGAGCATCACAGATATGATCCTGGCTATAGATAGTGACAGAAACATGTTGAAATGGGCTTGCTGGTGCATGTAACCATTCATTTCCACCTGAGAGCATTCCTGAATGATCTCATCGCGTCCCTGGGCATCGAATACTCCATACAGCATTTTTATAGCAAGGGAACAAGCCAACTTTCGCATATTTGCACATGTTTGGTCTCCACCCACAAATTATGCCATCCCTCCTCATACCATCCTCTTTCAGGGTTGTCGCCATCGCGATCCTGGACCCTGAATGCCCCTGGTGGACATCGCTTGCAGTGACTCATATATATGTCATATTATACCCTTGTAAATAGCTTTATCTTGTAACGCTTGCTTGGATATCACTTTCTTGCCAAATGCGGTATGTGTTTCTTGTCCGTGGTCATTGTGGCTGCGTTCACAGGGTTCAAAAACCCCTGGTTCGTGTCGATTGCATAACATTCCCATGGTCAGTTCTCCCTCGCAAACCACTGTTCCCACGATTGTGCACCCTGTATAGTCACTGCTTGCAAATGGAATCCAATCATGGGAAGCACAAACTGACCACGTAGATCAGGGAATAGGAGCCTGGCTTTCAGAATCTGAGACAATTTCGGCAATAGCTACACAGGTTCTTCCCTGCAAACCAAATTGGTGAATGCTACCATCTGCCACCCAGGAAAGCTATTAGTCTGCCACCTCTTATAACCCCCAAATATGGAACATCTCCAATAGGATACCTTTTAAAAGTCCAATGGTTGGTTTTCCCAAGATCGTATATAGTACATCTAATGGATGGTTAAAGAAATTGTGATTTTTAGAGTTCTGTGAATGATACAGGATGAAGTTCACCCACTGACTCCAAAATGCTTAAAATCCCAGACACCAGGGTCCCTAAAAGTTGAATATTGGGCTGTCTCAATGGTGTATATAGTATGTCTAATGAATAGGACCAAAAAGGCCGATTTTTAGAGGTCCGGGAGTGTCGTGGGGCCAAGTTCACCCCTGACCCCCAATTACTCAAAATCACAGACACCTAAGCCTCTAAAAATCGGGTATAAGGCTGTTCCAATAGTGTACATGGTATATCTAATGAATGAGACCAAAAGTCTGATTTTTAGAGGTCTGTGGGTGTCTTGGGATCAAGTTCACCCCCTGACCCCCAATTACTCAAAATCACAGACACCTAAGCCTCTAAAAATCGGGTATAAGGCTGTCCCAATAGTGTATATGGTATATCTAATGAATGTGACCAAAATTCTGATTTTTAGAGGCCTGTGAGTGTTGTGGGGCTAAGGTCACCTGGTAACCACCATTTTAGGCATAACTCAAGAACACGACCGCCAAATCTGTTCATATGAGGTTCAAACTGCTTGTAATGATATGCCCTACCAATCCTGAGACTCTCTAGATCAAAGTTTTGATGCAAAAAATGGGGTGTTTTACCAAGTATGGGTCCCTGATACTTCTTGACACAGCTAATAATGCAGAGGGAGAGGAGGAGATGAACAAGATGAGTCTCACTGAAATTGTAGATAAGGCTAACGACACTTTGAAGAAGATCAAAGCTGCACCGGAACTCAAGATCAAGGGAGCAACCAAGTTGAGGAGGGGAGGAGTCCTCCTGAAAGTCAACTTGGACAAGACGGCACACTGGATCTTGGACAAGACGAATGGCAAAAACTTCCTTGACATGTTCGGCCAAAATGCAACAATTAAACAGAGAACCTTCGCGACAATAACCCACTTCATACTGCTTTTGTTTCGCACGGATGAAATAAGAGATCTCCGGGAAATAGAAGACATAAATGGGCTCACAGAGAACACCATTGTTAAAGCACAGTGGGTGAAACCACCGGGTAGGCGCTCACTAAATCAAATCTGTGGCCACGACATACTCTCCTTCGCAACACCGGAGGCTGCAAACATGGCTATACTAAAAGGAATACACATCTGCCACAAACGAATCAATGTCACCAAATGCAAAAGGGAACCTACGCAATGCATGAAATGTCAAGGTTGGGATCATCACGTGGCCAGTTGTAAGGCAGAAAAAGACACCTGTGGTACATGCGCCAATGATCACTGCACAGCTGACTGCACGCAGGAGACCCAAAAATCATGCACACTATGCCAACAGGATGGTCACGCCAGCTGGGATAGGGCCTGCCCCACATTCCTAAAAAAATGCGAGGAGCTAAACGAATGGCTAAGTGATAACACGCTTCCATTGTAGTAGTGGTCATGTGACTGTTGGACTACCTAGTTTAGACATGTAGTAGACAGACCCTTATCTGTATCCAGATCCCAGCTTTCCTTGAGCCTGCGACTAGCTCAGGACTCCCCTGCCTAGTCCACCTGGTGATGAGACTGTGATTCGAACCTCACCCTAGCATTTTTTTGTCATCCTAGCATTTTTTTCTCTGTTTTTCGAGCCAAAAGCCCTCCACAAGTCCCTCACCAAGTACACACTCCTCACTACGCAGCCATCAAACACGAGTCTTCGCCCATAAGAGTTTTTCCCACACAAGAGTCTCCTCACACACAAGTTTAGCCCCACGCAACTTCATCAAACACGAGCCCACACATCAGGAAAACTCACTTTCACTTAATTTCACTTAATTTCACTTAATTTCACTTAATTTCACTTAATTTCACTTAATTTTGTCTTATTTGTCTTATTCTGTTATATAAGTCTTGTTTCAAGGAGGGTCACACCCTTTTTTCAAGCAAATTTCTTAATATGTCTTACACCATATAAAATTGAACATCAAGACACATCAAGATACATTAAGATGACTCAAGAGAGACTCTGAAGTGAACAAGCAATAACAATCATCATTGACTTGATATCTTAGTTTACTTGATGTCATCTTAAAGTGTCTTGATTTTCAATTTTATGTGATGTAAGATGCTTTAAGGGATTTTCTTGAAAAAAGGGTGAGATCCTCCTTGAAACAAGACTTGTAAGACAGAATAAGACAAATAAGACAGAATAAAGTGAAATTAAGTGGAATTGAGTTTTCCTGATGCACTGAAAGCCCCATCAAACACAAGTCACCGAGTTCCTACATCGCAAGCCCTGAGATCATTTTTAAATTCCACTACATTTATTTTGTCTACCAGTATGCTGGGACCCAGCAATAACAAAAGAACTATGAAAAAAGCCGCTAAAACGACTGCAGCCCCGAAAACCAGTGCAACCGCAGATGCCACGGCACCAATGACACCCATGGAGGTGACAAGCGACATGGCACAACTTAACAATGAAGACATCAATGACTCACCCAAGGACGGCACAGTCATGTGCATCAACGACCTCAAAACCTTTATGTTATCAATCTTCGAAGACGGCAGGCGCGAAGGGTTCAACAAGGGAAAAGAAATTGGCTTCAGTGAAGGCCAGAGAATCAGTCTCGAGGAAGGAAAAGACCTTGGTTGACGTTGCGCCGAAGAAGACATAAAGTGAGCATACAAATGAGGGGAACTCAATGGCGAATGAAACGAGAAAAGAAAAGCGGCCGAGCATCGTGACAACACCCCATGTGCCTGCACCCCCACAATGCAAATGACGCCGAGTACCTATGCATCCACACCATCCCAAACAGCGCTGCCCATCTGTGCGTCTGCGTCAGTAAAACTACCCACCAGTATTTGCTGGTCATAGTAAAACTAACCTTCACACCAGTACCAGGCTTAGTAAAACCAGTATCTTTTACTATACAGCTCAGTTTAACTACCTACAGCACTTGCAAGGCCCAGCAATTGCTGGTGAAAGTGCACTGTGCTTTTACAGTATTGCTGTTGGTTTAGTTAACTAAAACAGCTGTATGTATTGCCTCTGCGAGGCTCAGGGAGACAAGGAATATGAACATGGATATAGGGAACGATGTACCGACAGAGAATGAGATGACGACGGATAAAATGATGATGAGGACAGAGGAGATGAGTGAGGAGGTACCTGAGACTGCAACCAACGAGAATACGCCACAATGAGATAAGACAGCCCAATGGGAGGCTGCAAATGGTCCCGTTCGCACATCCAGCCCCACGCCCACATACATGCCCATGCCACCCATGTGGCTTGACTGGGCCGAAGAAGCCATGTCCATCCCCATATACCCCACTATTTCGACACGAGCCCCATGCGATTTTTCAATGCTCCATTCCTGCTCCCAGAGACCATTTGCCACCTTACAGCGCCGTATTCGACGACCATGAACACAAGCCCACCCTCGATGTGTTTTCATTGCCCCCACAGGCCCAATTATTACCCAAAGCCACCCAGCTGGTATAGCACCTGGATGGCCAATCATCACCAAGCCCCCTGCCTAGTCCACCATTCTTCCCAACTAACGAACCATGGACACAAACTAGAGGTGGATACAACATGCAATTCAGTAACAATACACCCAGCTCGACGCCAGTCCTTCCCAACCAGGCCGCCCCCCTCTCATCACTCCCAGGTTATACGGGCTATGCGGGGGAAGATTTTAGGACCCATGACAGAGACCCGAGAGGCTCTCACAAGACTACGAGCAACCACATGCAATCGAGGCTATGGCAAACCACTTTAGGTTTCGAGGGACTTGACAGCAATGAAGTGGCATCCTCCTCCAACAGAAAACCATTAGGACAGCCACCACGGCTCACCAGCCAACCAGAACCCACAGCTGGCCCCTCCTGGCACGGCAACAGGAGCTGGTTTGATGATAATCCACTCCCATCCCCCTTTTTATGAGAAATGGAAGAGACAGCCCCCCAAACACAGAGACAGGGCTCATGACAGGTAACTCGACACACACAACTACAAGACTAAAAATTTTACAGATAAATCTTCCACCACACAATGGGAGCTTATTAATGACTACGCGACAATGGGATGGGACGTCATCCTACTACAAGAACCTTATATCAAATCTTACGGCAACACGAAGGCATCGCACAAGTGGCAGGTGCTCTATCCGACCTCAAAAAACACACAACAAAATGCCATCAGGTCTGTAATTTTAGTTAATAACAGATTTGACAAAAACTCGTGGAAACAGCTAAGTGTCCCAAATTCTAATGACGTCATCGCTATGCAACTCAGCAGGATATACGGACAGATAGCTATCTTCAGCATTTACAACGACTGCCATAATTCTGATGCGACAAAAACTGTGGGAAGGATCTCCAAGGAGCTCACCTCAGGGGCGGACGGCACGAGACGACAACTGATCTGGGGCGGGGACTTCAACAGGCACCACCCCATGTGGGACGAAGAACACAATATGCACATTTTTACAAACAGGGCCATGGAGGAGGCAGAAAGACTCCTTGAAACAATAGCTGACCTCAACATGGAAATGATCTTGCCAAAGGACATCCCGACATTAGAAGCCATGAACACTAAGAATTGGACACATACGGACAACGTTTTCTGCTCGACAGCTCTCAGGGATCACTTAACACTATGCAACATGGCCCCGGATGAACAACCAACAGGAATGGATCACATACCCGTCAAAACCATCTTCAGGATCAAAACAGTCAAGATGCCACCAGAGCCTTCAAGGAACTTTCGAGAAGCCAGCAAAGATGCTCTTACAGAATGACTCGCTGCTAACCTGCTTATTCTACCCATTCCCCTACAAATTACTGACGACGCGTCTTTTCAGCAGGCTGCGATTAACCTGACAAAAGTGATACAAAAGACAATAGACGAAGTAGTCCCCCTCTCCAGACCATGCCCGCATTCCAAGAGATGCTGGAATCCCAACCTAGACGCACTACGCCAAACTAAAAAAGAGCTGAGTGCAAAATCGTATATGTACCGAGTGCTACCCCACCATCCCTCACATGCTGCTATGCAAGACACCAGGAATCGACTAAGCCAAGAAATCCTCAAGGCCAAAGAGGATCACTGGAGGGGATTTCTGGAGGAGGCAAGTGGGAGCAATCTCTGGACCATCAATAGATACATCTCAAACCCAGAAGAGACGGCAGTAGAGCTAGGATCCCAACACTCGTTAAAGGAGCTGGAAGAGAAGCCTGGGTTGCAGATACTAATCAACTCAAAAGCCAAATGCTCTCGGAAACATTCTTCCCCCCCCGCCTCAAGAAACTTTTATTCCAGATGACTTCACTTGCCCCGAGCCTGTGCCCTCGGATAACAAAGTTACGAAAGAGCAAATCCGACAATGTATAGAAAAGCTCAAACCATACAAGGCCCCAGGGCCTGACGGCATTCCTAACATGATCCTTAAAGAATGTACTGATTTACTTTTGGACCATCTCCACAGGATATTCAACGCCGCGCTCAAACTAAAAACATACCACCCCCCGTGGCGTGAATCCATTACAGTTGTACTCCCAAAGCCAGACCGGCCAAGATACAACGTGCCAAAAGCGTGGCGACCAGTCGCACTTCTAAACACAATCCCAAAGGTCCTGACTGTGATACTGGTGGAAAAGATATTGCAGCTCACAGAGAAATACCAACTCCTACCCACCCATCACTTCGGAGGAAGACCAGGACGAACAACTACGGACTCCATGCAGCTTCTCATAAACAGAATAAAACATGCATGGCGAAACAAAAGAGTCACAACCGTGCTCTTCCTAGACATAGAGGGAGCCTTCCTGAACACAGTCTTGGCAAGGCTGCTGCACAACATGAGGAAGAGAAGGATCCTGGAGGCTTTGGTACTACTCACAGAGAGGACACTAAAAGGAAGAATGACATGGCTAAGATTCGATGACTTCCTTTCAGAGCCCTTTGAGCTGATCAACAGGATCAGACAGGGAGATCCGGTTTCCATGATAATCTACCTTTTCTACAACACTGACCTATTAGAGGTGCCCAGGTACAAATCAGAACTTGCGCTTGCCTACATGGACGACATGGCTCTTTATGCGGAAGCGGGGAATTTTGAAGACGCTCACAAGCTGATCAAGGACATGATGACAAGGGAAGGAGGGGTGCAAGACTGGTCTAAGGATCACAACTCCAGATTCGAGCTCAGTAAATTCACGCTGATCAATTTCTCACAGAAAAAGAACATAACTTGGCCTAGTATGGAACTGCAAGGTACTGTAATAAAGCTGACATCATTCCACCAATTCCTAGGAGTACTCTTTGATCAAGAGCTAAGATGGAAAGAACACCATAAAAAGGTGATTGCCAATGCTACCAAATGAATGCTGATGCTCCGTAGGATCTCTAGAACTCGAGGTGGACTCTCAGCAAAGCTACTGAAATGGCTCTACACTGCCGTAGCAATTCCCAAGATGTCCTATGCAGCCGACATGTGGTACACCCCGATACACACAGTCAAAGGCTCAAACAAGAGGAGAGGGTCAGTGGGACTGACTAGGAGTCTGGAAAGGACAGAGGATGGCAGCGGTGCCCATCTCGGGAGCCTTGAGGACCACGCCCAACGACCTGGTGCTTTTGCACGCGGGTTTACTACCCATGGAACTAACTTTACACAGAATCTGTCACCGCGTGAATGGCAACACTTCCAGTCACACACCCCCTTTACAGGCCTCTTAGAACATGCGCAAGGCATTACATGATGTGACACAGATCCCCTTTACACGTCCTTACCCACATATACAGGATCAAGCCCAATGACATAGAGCCAATCACTGCGAAAACGGCATGTGAAAACAAACTCACACCCTTTGAGGTCAATGCTGACACTACTAGAGAATACTTCATAAGGCGCTGTGACAACGACCACTCCAACATTAAGGAACATAGATGGTGGAGTAGGAGCTGCAGTGGTACTCTACAGGACAGGACGCGCAGCACCCAAAATCCTGCGCTACTACTTAGGCTCAAACCAGAGGCACACGACACTGGAGGCTGAGATAGTCGGGACAATGTTAGTGCTAAGGCTGATTGAAAGAAAGAAGTCCCCCACCTCCATCTCCATCTACGTAGACAGTCAAGCCACGTTACTGACAGCGGCTATGTTACGGATCGCTTCTGCAGCGGGCTCCGGCAACAATCAACTTAACAGGGGATCGGTTTCCAGAGGAGAGAAGAGCAGCTTTCATTGTTGCTTACTACTAAGACAACACTGCTAAGAGGGGGGATTCATGGTACAATGTCATTGCGAACCGTGGGGGTTACCCAAGGTAAGGGGGTCTGCCCCCAAGAACCAGACTAAACGTAAGGAAAGGAAAGAAGAAAAAGTCCGAACCAACAACAAGAACAGTATATATAGTGACTGGTCTTGAGGGGAGGTAAATAGAAATACAACCATGAAGCCATAACATGTCCAACTCTACCATGTGTTCACCATGAGGCGTACATGAGGCGTCCTCATGTCAATGTTCTCGCGATCCAACTGGAGGCCCGGGTGTCATTGAGGAATAGAGGGGGTCCGGATGACTCGGATGATTTGTCATCAGATCATGTGATGTGCAGAATTGCCTATTCGGGGTCTACACTTGCTGCAACAGGCAAGTGCGCAGTCTGGCAAGTGCATTGCACAGTCGGGTCGAAGATGGGTATCGTCCAGTGTGGGGTTGGTGATGAGAGTGTCATGAGGTGGTGTGGATGTAACGGCAAGGTTGGTATGAAAGAAAATGAAGGAATGTATAAAGGAAAAAACCAACTAGGACAGTGGGCTAGTCGAGGTCAGACATGTGAACAGCACAAGCTGTACCGGATGACGATGTCTGTGTTGATGACGTATCGAGGAGCGATGTCTTGTCCTGTTTGTGGAACAAGAAGGTCCACTTGATGTCGGTATTCGTCCAAGAAAGGGTATCATTGTAAACGAGTGTGGGAGATATCAAGGTTATAGATGGAAAAGGTTAAATGAATGTGGGTCCAGGTTTCGAGTCATGGCACGAGTGACAAGCTGTGGGAACAAGTCGTCGGGTACTGCATTGAAGCGGTGTCGTGCGAACAATATGCGATAGGGGTTGGTTCACTGTTTGGGAAGTCGTATGGTCTGTGGTCGAAGTCCAAAAGAGTATGCTTCGGCAATGGTCGGATTAGAGAGAACAGTGAAATGTCTTGTGATCGGGGATTGTTCAGAGTTCGCATGCAGGTGAGGAATGTCGTCGGATCGTCAGGGAGGATAATGGTGGGCACAGGGTACGAATATGGAAACCAAATATCCGGGAATGGCAATTGTCAATTACGTGTCGATATATTGTTGAGGTGGAAGTCAGAAGTATCAATGGTGGAAGGGTTTCGGTGCCGATGCCAAAGATAGATCATAACAAGGTAGAAACCGATCAGGAAGGTGATGGCAATGCTGCCAATAACAATTACAGTAATGAGCTGTGTCGGGAGTACAGCCATTGTGATCGGTTTGTCGTGGGATAGTGTAAACAAGATATCGAAGGGAAAAGACAATGTCGGTGACGTCCATCGGCAAGGAGACTATTCGGGTACAACAAGGTCACGTGGGAGATGTCCATGGTCGGTCTGGATTGTTCTAGAAGAAGGGACAAAAAGAGAACAAGAATAAGAAAATACAAGGATGTCCAAATGAAGAAACAATGACGTTGAAAGAAGGACAAAGGACAAAATGAAATGAAAAAGGAAGGTGTGCAGTGCAGAATCGTCATGGTGGGTATCGGAATGGGCATCGGGGTTGGAAGCGGAGTTGGAAACATAACACTTATCATTCCTCGTCACAGAGAGTAAGGGAGACGATGCAGTGTACGTGCTCAAGTCATGTGGCGAAGTCTACGCCCCGATGAACTGGGCCATCTCTCTGTTTCATGGCAATATGCGTGGGTGCTGTGGTGGGGACGTGTTGAGTAGGGAACCGATCAGCACCTCGATGGCCCGGGCTGCTAGAGCAGGAGCGAGTAAACACTACAGGGGCACGGGGCCGAGTGAACGCTATAGGAGGAAGGCGAACGGCGGCATAAACGAGGAGATGCCGTGACCACATCAATGACTTTGGGCGTCCATGAGAACGGGACGATGGGCGGTTTGACTCTACAACTGGCGAGCGTGTACGAGTACGGTGGTTGGGTATGTTGATGAACACTACTGACGTAACGTCTGGGTTCACGTGCGTGGATGATTCTGGGAAAGAAGTCTCGAAGTCAGATCATGAGTTGCATAACATCGAGAAAGACAGACCATACAGAATCGCCAGCTGTTGCGATTTCCTTAATTTGAATATTTTGAATTGGTTTAGCCACGGTTAACCACGAGCTACAGTCATATTAAACTGGTCTGTGTAGTAAGTTATAGTAAGTTAACGAATCGCTAACAAACACAATCGTTCTTTGAACTCTGAGCCGACAACTTTCATATGGTCATGCAACGCCGTGAGTTCCCACTGGCTACCCTCTGCCGTTGAATGTACAATGGCATCCATACCAATGTTTTCGCCACGAATGACGACAACCTGCTCTCCCACTCCTGTTGGATGTAACGGCTTGATATACTTAATAGGTACCTTGAGCTTTGTTTGGGAACGATCCTTCAGCTTGCAGGTCGCCTCTGATGATCCCCAGTCAAGTGTGTTGTCGCCGAGGACTCCCATCTGATGTTCATATCGACCTAAATGCCAACCCGAGAGGCCGGTCGACCCTGAGATTATTATTGTTAGCTTTCTTTCGCGAAGTTTTGGGTCCAAAAGCCAATCTTCAGGGAGCCCTACAAAATGGCGAGTTAATGAAGTTCAACATACTGTCGAATAATCCTATCCAAAGCCTGGACTCGAAGGTCATCACAATCATCGTTTCCGGGTGTCCGAGAAGACGGATCCCACGCCGGACTGGCTCCTGACAGTGGCTCCGAAAGGGGGGTGGAAGAAATGACCGGCTCGTTGGACAAGAGAATGTCGTCTTGGGCAGGTATGATCACAAATTGTCGGAGAGGTCGACCAGTCCTGGCGAATTTCATATCAATCCTGAATATCTGGTCAATAATGAAGGATGCTTACCTGTGATTCAAAACCATGCTTGACTGTATCGTGATCACCCTAAGCCCCACCTCCAACTCAACTTGGACGATAGAGTTCCGGGTAGATTTGATCAGGCCGCGATAACCTTTATACTGGCCGGAGGTGATCAATACACGCAATCCTACTGAAGGATCACGGGTAATTTTGTCATAGACCTCAGCGGAAGCCAGTGGCGTTTCATCAGAATAGTCGGGCTCGGCGATATCCAAATCTCGTGAGGATACTGAAACCTGTGGTGCCACGGATGCCAATGAGTTCTACATCAGCAAGGATGCTGCAAACATACGTGTGTTGAAGTTAATGGCTCGTATAATGTGACGACGCCCTGATCGCATGCAATAACCCATCCCAATCTCCCTCGCTCCGTTCCCACCCTAACCTTGACATAATTGCCGCTCTCGAAATATTTCTGGACGGTATCAGAAGGAACATCAACCAACTGCCCACTGCTGCTGCCAGTCTTCAATATAACTCGGATGACGTCGGTTCTGACATTTATCAACTCTCCACGCAAACCCTGTTGCTCGCCCAATATGATCTGGACCGTGTCACCGGTAGACAATCCAACGACAGCATTCTGAGCGATCAGTTTTCGGATTGCCCCCCAACTCGAACTACCAATGCTGTGGAATGGTTTGACTTTGTCCATCGACGGATTAACGTCTTGCGTTTTCAGGCCCGTAAGGTCGAAGACTTTCTCGAGCATCCCATTTTTATAAACGTCACCATTGAATCTATTACTGCCATCGCCTGCCAGTGTCTTAACCACGTCCAATCCATAGACATTGACGATTTCCGCAAAATTAAAAAGGTGTTGGGGAGGTCGACATTGTGGTGGTTGCTTTCGCTTCCCTTTCAGGCGAGGGGTCTGGCAGGATCATAGGAATCCGGGGCACCAGTGCGACCTTGAGGATACAATGATTGACTGTCAAAACGAGGCCAAGGTCTCCTTTATATTTGCCCCGCTTTGGCCGAACCCAGCTGCCTGGAATAACGGGATCATCTAAGTCCCGAAGCGTAAGTATATGAATCCTCTCCTCGAGGGGAACTATGTGGATGCCACGAAAGAGATAAACGCCATGTATACCGCGAAGAGCGTGCTGAATATCCCTTTCACTCGATGCTTCTACGAAGACTTCACCACGCAAGGAATCACGAGCAAAAGCGGAAAGGATTGGAAGGGGCTGTGTCGATGCCTTCAGCATGATCTCGAACACCACATAATGCGTAAGGTTAGGCTGTAAGAACAACCCGTTAGAATTGGCCCACTAGCAATATCCAAGCATACCTTGACAGCAACACGGAAAACAGGAGGGTCAGTGATGGCTGCTGCCATGAAATATTGTGTGAAGGAGTCGCCTTGTACGGAAGGTGGAGTTCGTTGGAGTCGACGCCATTCCAAAATGTTTTGGGTAAGTTCAGCCCACCTATCCTCATCGGCTAGTTGAAATAAGGGAGGAAAGTGCGACATTTTGTCAGGGTCGTCCAACTCGTTGCCTTCGAGGTTACTGTTATCATCGCTACTCTGGATGAATCCGCCTGATCCAAACCGTGGTGCTCAATATGATGGAATTTTGTGGTATATACAACATACCAAAATCATCATCGCTGCTGACTAAATCATCTTCGTTATCACCATCCTCGGCGGCTTCGATGCTAAGCAATTGCAACACCTGCCAGTGAAATGCGAAAGTTAGGTCGGTATAGCAAAATATGATGACTTACGTTAGGTTTCATCCGCTTCGACAGCATGATAACTCTCTGCTCAGTACAGTCAGTTGTTGCCTGTGGAAGTCGGTGATGCCACTACACCACTGAACTTCAAGTTACGCTGGAACGGCTGGAACGCAGCTTTTTCTCTCAAAGTTGTGTGATTTTAAACGACATTCTACTAGTTAGTTAGTATCTATCCTACTTTACATTTGATACCATCATTAACAAAAGAGAATGGGATGAGAGACGGGTGGAAAGGTCGTAGTACGAGGAGAAGAAAAGAAAAAAACAACAACAAAGGCTGAAGAGTTTTGGAGAGCAAAAGTTTAGGGCCGGTTTCAAAATATTTTGTTATGTAATATTTCTATATATGGGTTCCCAAACCTTGGTCCAGGGTTTGATAAACTGAACCGAATACTCATTACATAAAAATGATAAAAATGGTAACAAGCATTTTGCAAATGCCAAGAATCGAACTCGCACTCCAAACAATAGAGAAAATAATCATAACACATTCTAAACGGTTCAAGTTAGACTATGTATAACATTAGCTTGAATTTTTTAATTATTATCTATGTACTCAACGCTAACAACAACCTAACCGTGACATCACGCAGCGCGGCCTACGAACTTGAACTCAGGCTCGACGACTTGGTTCAACACATTATGGAGGAGTTGGAGGCCCTTGGTGATCCAGAGGAAGACTGTATGTCCAAATTTCTAGTTCCAATATCGAAGAACCGCGGCGTGTATTCAAGTTGGTTACTAGTATCCGATATCATTCCGAGTCTCCACTCACTGGCAGGCTTTCAGCTTATCTGCGCCATAGACATCAAACGCATGCCAGTGCCCCCCCCACTGGCACTGCATCAAACAATGCTACCCATGACCTTACCGCCCTGAACCCATTCTCCACGCCGAGTACCCTTCCCCTCACAACGCAATCACGAGTCTGCCCTCAAAGATGTCCCCCCTGCAAGGCACGAAACCCTGGGCCCGGGCCGTTGACCAGAAGCTTGATGGTCACCAGCGTATCGCTCAAATTACTGTGCTTGACCCCGAAAGCCTTGGAGTCTGAGCTCGCAAGCTATGGCGAATATTCTGGTGCACCCGTGGAGGAATGAGCAGGAGAATCGGGAGTAAATGATATGAATGGACGGCCTGAGTAGTAAGAGTACGGATAATTTTTTATTCGTAAATTCTCAATGAAATTTGCTTTGACAAAAATCTATGTTCAGTTGAAGACTCAGACTCGGAGCAGGACGATGCCCACCTTGTGTGGACACTGCCTCTCATCGCTCTGTTCAAGTTTGCGCTTCCACGTCACCCAACACAGATCAGTCAATGGCCGCGTTCTTCCTCACAAAATTCACTGAGTGTGTGATGTTACAGTCCGCCATGTAGTATAAACTGATCGCCGTAAATGATACAGTCAGTCCGAGTCTGGAATCACAGATCTAGAATGAAATCCGAGTCATGATGATACATGTGCCACGGTATTATGAGGGCCCGCCCTGCCTGCATTCCGAGTCCTCACCTGGCACAATGGGACTATCAATCTTCTGAGACAGCGCCAGACCCGGAGCCTTCAGAGTCCTCACTTCCAGATTCAGAGTCCTCACCTCCGGGCTCGGGTTGATGGTGACATTCTGCGTTGCGGAGCAACTTGCCCAATACATCTTTCCCTCCGGTAAAGAGCTTAGTAGTAGCTGGGGTGGAGCGAGGATAGCTGCGGTTTAACCCTATGACGGGATGGACATTGCGGTGGCGCTCTGGTTCCATGGCAAGGCGAACCATAGAAGCTTCCTGATCTGCCTGCAACTTGCGCTGCCCCGCAAGCGGTATCTCTTCCCCCAGAAGCCGAGTTTCCATCTGAGACATTTCCACCCTCTTCTGCAGCAGCATCTCCTCATACAGTCGCACATCGCGTGTGATTTGGGTATACTGGATAAGGTTCTGCATGAATTCTGGTGATCGTTGACAGGGAATGGCTCGCATGATGTACTGAGAAAAATAAATATATTGATTTTTTTATACTCGAAGCACCAGATGCTTACATGGGTGATGTCCAGGGGCCGATACCCTGACAGATCATGGTCAAGAATTGTATTCAGATCCGCATAGCGGCTGTGGGAGGGGGGATCTTGCACCGAGGTGCGTTGCTTGTTGACAGGGTTCATAGGAGATAAGGGAGTGGTTTCTGAAGACTCGGAGCTGGCTCAGCTCAGGCTTGTATTTCAACCATGGCCGCGGGGCCATGGGAATACTAGTGGGACCCCTGGCCGCGATTCAGGTAAGTTACTGTCTAAGTTGGCGGAGCCTAAAATAATATCTAAAAACAGCAAATTCACTGTAAAAGTCTTGTTACTCACTGAAGACATGACAGCTCCTCATCGGAGTGATACCAAACTGTTTGCCAGTGGAAGAATTCAAGTTAGTACTATAGATATATAATACACTGAGGCCTGTAAAATGTGCCATGATGATATGAGGTCTCGATATTGTGAATTGCTGCATTTGCCAGTGATGGAATCACACCTACTAAAACCAAAGCTTTGACTCGGAGAAACTGCTTTTCTTGTCCAGATTTCTTGAAAACTCTCAACAGAATGGGCCAGCCTTAACCCAGACCACCTTGAACTTGAACTTGAAGTTGATGAAGATATTCAAAACCTTTGCAGACCTTCAGAAAATGCTTCTGAAGCTGGTTTGCAGTGCGCTGTTCAGGAGCTCCAGAAGTTGTGACAGAAGCCTGAGGGCAGATTGAACTTGAAGGGGTTTGTGTGAGAGGAGGCTTTTTCTGACAGGATTGATTTTATAATTACATACTTTGTTGGTTCAGACTCGGATTTGTTATGATTCTGAGTCCGAGTCTGCACTCCGGCTGCCACACCTTTCAAGTTCAAGTTGTTTTTCATTTCATTTTTGTCCCTTGTCTTCTTTTCAAATTGGACATCATTGTTTATTATTCTTTCTTACCCCTGCCAATGGTTCGAGACTAGTGTTGCCTCAACTCAGCTGGTCAGGAAAAGCTGATCCTGGTTTTGAATTTTTGGTGCACAATCAGCTTTCTCACAGGCTGATACTTGCCAGTGGTGGCCATGGTCTATCATATGATAGCTACCAAATGTTGGCCTTTGAAAATGCTGGTTGTCACCATGCAATCATGAACACATCCCCTCATGACCTTGCTGTACCAAATAAGCCCTTTGCCAACAGATACTAGGCTACATCCTTGCCAGTGTTCAACATTAAAGCATACTGTTGTGACAGCGAGTGTCAGTGTGGTTCCGGACTGGGAATGACAGGGGTGATTGACTAGGAAGTGATCAGAGGGGGTCAGCAGCTTATCAGTCATGATGTGAAGAGGAATCCTAATGGCCCGGGTGTCCAATAGCGGGAACATCATTGAGTCCAACACTTCCGGTTGATTCCGACATGTCAGGATTGAGTCCAATGAGGTGGAGTGCATTGGGGAGTGAAGACAGAGATGCATGGAGACCATGTAGGTCATAGACTACTATCTGATCATGGTCTAACATCAAATTTATGAGCAGAAGGTCACGGTACAGCGAGTGGTTCAGACTCAATAGTGAGGGTACAGCATAACTTATTTTTATGGTGCGAAACCTGTCTACTTTATACAGTGTTGGACTTGGAATCTATGGACTAGCACACTGGCAGATAGGAGGTCTCTACAAATGTACAAAGGGAGTGAGAGGATACATTGGTTGGTTTGTCAGTGTTGAATCTGAAATGTTGTGGTTGCATGGGAGATGGACTCGACAGACAGGATCCAGTGTAGTCATGTTCAAGTTCCTTCAGAACAGGTAGCATGCAGCGGTCTGTGGTGTTCGGTTAGTGCGCTTGTGTTGTGATCTAGACTTTGTCATGCTGGTGAAGGAGGTCAGTGTTTGGATGGACTTGATGCAAAATGTGCAATCAATCCTGAAATAGGTCAGGTGAGTCGGACTGCAATGTGACTCCAGATGTGATGTCGGGTCTTGGACCAATTTGGCATTTTTAGCCTGAGTGGACTGTCTGTTTATGAGGGGTTCCACACTCATAGAGGCTAGGTGCCTCTACACTGTCTCCCATCCTGATATCATATGACAAACTGATATGCAATGGCAATACTTAGAAGGGCCTGACACAGGTAACTCACAGGTTCCAAATTAGGACACCACACCTATACCCACCACACCTGTACCCTTCCTGTTTATGGGCATGCAGCCAGGCTGTGGTTGCACTGGCAGGTGCCCATCCCAGACACCTTGCAAATGACGTCCACATGTCAATTGATGTGATCCATACATGTTCACAAGGTGGAAATTTGAATGGGAGGCACTTGGACAGTCTATCAGATCCTGGGCCACTCCAATGTTTAGTCTGATTTTTGGGTAACCCCACACACAGATTGCTCTTTGATGTAATCCAAACCACCTCTGTAGCACTGCGGCAACCAAATGATAATAGCTGCCAGTGCTTTCCTCATCTTACCTTGACTCTGACTCAGATGTGAAGTTATAGTAATTGTTGCCAGAGCCTGCCAATGACACGATCTGTAACAAGATGAGAACAAATATTGTATCACTAGCACATTGCTATGATTCTTGGATGGCGATGCCAGGAAATCATCAGCACATAACACAAGAAATCAAGAAGCTCTGAGTCATCATTCAGAGTTTGAAAGCATACTAGTAATCATGATGCCACTAGCAGGATCTTTTGGATGTAAGGGTTCAAGTTGTATATCAAATTAATTCAGGGCTGCTAGCATAAATAATGGAGCCACCCAAGTGATTCCAATGAAATATGACTACACCGCTGTTGTGCTCACAGTGTCCCTGAGACCTAGAAATGGCAGCATCAGAAATAGATAAGATTTAACTTAAATTCAGTTTTGTATCAGAATCCTATCTAAACTCAGTAATGGGGGTAACCAATATGAAAATGATTGAATAGAATTCATCATCGGTACCGTGACAAGTCAGCTTCTTTTTACATAAATTCTATGGAAACTGGCCACAATCCAGCCTAGTTAATGGCACTGGGCCAAGTACAGACCTCAAGGAGAGAAACCGACATCAAATCAGTGCTGGGCAAAGACTTAGCAGTGATTTCCAAGCATGAGGATCCCTTATTCAAACTTGAACTCCACCTAGCTTCTGAGCTCAAATTCAAACCTTTCAAGTTGCCAACCTTCAACATTCTTCTCAACTTGAACCACAGCCTCACCAACTTGAAACCGCTTCACCAACCACAACGTCCTGTCCCCTCCCTCCACCATGTCTACACCTAGTAGAGCAACAGACTCAAGGTCACCTCTTCTACATTCAAGTTTCCACCCCTTCTGCCATTCACTACTGTTGCCATGGTCTGGTCTTTTTTGGGACCGTTGCAAGACCATGGCTGCTGGACTGTTGCAAATTAAAATTCAAATAAATTATCAGAACTTGATATCTCAGAAATATCATGATTCTGGTATATAGTTGACATAGCAGAGCAGTTGGTAGAATATTTCCAGATTTTATTTTGCCAGGTCCAAAAAAAGACTGGACTGTGGCAACACTACCATTCACTGACCCTCCCTCTTCTAAGTGTGCTAAGATGATGCAGTCTGCCTTGTTTTGTTGTGGGGTGGCAATGGATAGCCATTGCAGCAGGCAAGGAAAAGCTTTTTTTCTATCCTTATAATGCTAGTAGTTTGTGGTGTAGTTTCAAAGTTAGTGCTGGCCTCAGGCTGCTCATGAGCAGAATTGTGATAATATATTTTGTGATTTTGCTACCACGAAATATTGACAATAATATTTATTTATCTATTTATTTCCACCTGGTGCACCATCTTCCCATGCAAAATCTGTGTTGGGTTGATCATGATGCCAACTTGAAATCTGTGTGTCAGTGGCTGAAGCCGGATGTTGGACAGAGGCTGCCCTTTTTTTGTTGAGGCATGGCAGAACCTGGCCCAATCCAGCCACTCGGGTCCCATGGTTGAATCGGGATGACTGACCAAGCTGTAAGGCACTGGACCGTGACAACTTGAACTTGAAGTCACAATATAACTTCAAATCCGAGTCACTATTACAGCACTGGCAGCCTGAGGTATCTAGTTAGTACTCACTGGCAAGTTGCTTCACTTTTTTGCTGGCAGCTCTGAATTACTTGTATATACAACTCTTACATATAAAAGATCTTGACATGACAGCCTGTTGAGGCAACAACTTTCAAAAGTTCTGAGTCTTCCAAGTCTTTGGCAATATTTGAGCGGAGAGCCAAGTCAAATTCAAAGGTTCTATACTGACTTGGGGTCCTGATGATGTGAAACCACACATATCATGTGATGAATCTGACATCAAGCTTGCCCTAAACATTCCTGTTTCATAAGTGTTCACGTTTCTCTTTTCACCCTTTTTGCTGTGTGTTCTTTTCAAAACCCGGGAACCTGCCATGTACTCATCCCAATCTCAGTATTATTATTGACATGAGACCATACCCAACTACCCAGCAGATGCGCCAAGCCCATCATTACGCTTTCCCGGGCCCTCTGTAACGATGGCCCACTTGAAAAGTCGACTGGAGTCGGAGATAGCCTGAGCTGACTCACTGAGGGTAAGTTCAATTCGAATCTGAAATGGTCGTTACAGCTCCGAGAATATGTTATGGTTGCAATCGTAATGCCACCTGCCGAGTGCCTCGACGAGCAGGTAATGTTGAATTTGACTCCCTTTTTGTAGATACTCAAAACAACTTTTCCTATTTAGAGTCCTCCTCCCCGTGTCTACACTGTTTGATTCCATACACTTCCCACTGGATTCCCACTTTGCTGCATTTTGGGTGTGGATTCCCACTGGATTCCCACAGTGGGAATCCCATAAAATCCTGAAACAAGTGGGAGTCCAGTGGGAGTCCAGTGGGAGTCTAGTGGGAGTCTAGTGGGGCATATCATCTATTTGAATGGAGTGACTCAGTCAGGAATTTACTGGGAATCCACTGGGAATCTAGTGGGAATCCTGCCGAGTTTTTGAAAAGTGCCGGCTTTTTTCGACTTTTTTGCATTTTTCTCACTCAATTTTCTAAATAAAATAAATCTGACACTATATATGGGTTTGGGTATACAATGGGCATACTAACCAAATTAGGCAATATTTTCCCACGCTCCATATTTGGTAGGGGGTGGAGTCCAGGTGGATTCCTTGCAAAACATTTGTCACTTTCTTGCTATATTCCTAGATATTTCAAATATTCAAGATACTAAATGACTATTAAATTCTAACTGTTAACTCCAGTATATACTGATCCATATCAATTCCAAAAAAATCATCATTATCTTAGCATTGTCTTTGATGATTGG
The DNA here is from genome assembly GCA_963556145.1 of Hygrocybe punicea. Taxonomy (NCBI): domain Eukaryota; kingdom Fungi; phylum Basidiomycota; class Agaricomycetes; order Agaricales; family Hygrophoraceae; genus Hygrocybe; species Hygrocybe punicea. Next base: position 49,750 of record CAUVYJ010000003.1, on the reverse strand, counting down.
ATAAACCTGTCCAAAGCCCTAGCAAAGTCCAAGGACCCTTCAAAGGTTCATCATGATTCACTTTATTCCCATTATGTTTCTATTGTCACTCTTGCTGTTGTTGCTGTTGCTGTTGCTGTTGCTGTTGTTACTGTTGTTACTGTTGCTGTTGCTGCTGTTGCTGTTGCTGTTGCTGTTGCTGCTGTTGCTGTTGCTGTTGTTACTGTTATGTTACTGTTGTTACTGTTGCTGTTGCTGTTGCTGTTGTTGCTGTTGCTGCTGCTGTTGCTGTTGTTGCTGTTGTTGCTGTTGTTGTATTGTAGTTTTCAGTCATTGTCAAAAGCAAAAGATACTACATATGAACATGAACTTAGATAACGACCATCTACTCATCACTTTCAGACTCATCATCATCTTCAACTTCTTCTTCATCTCCTGTTTGCTTATCAATAATACGCTGTGTATGATAAAACAGCATGGTATGTAGAAACCAATTGAAGTTGGAAGGAGTCATTCGCTTGAGAATTGACTCATAGCCTGCCAGCCATGCATTAAGCTGTTTACAGGCCTAATAATTACACTGTGAATATAGTGACATACATAAAAGTATCATTGACTTACCTGTGTATTAAAAGCACGCTTATAATGTTGGACATTGTTTCCATCTTGTTCCACAATGACAAGATTTGGTTGAGATCCATTTAATGGAGCAGGATTGCACCATTTGCGACAGATGTAGTCCTCAACCCGATGATTGATATAATGATAGGAGTCCACGATGAATCTTGTAGTGTTCTTCCATGTGTTCCAGCTTCCATTAGCAATGCATGATCGAAGCACTAAGCAAGCCTTGTCAATACAGATGAAATCGGGACGAGAGTCTTCAGTAGGAAATACTGATTCCAGAAATTCCAAGATATTGGTTGGTGATTCTGCTCTTGAAAACTTGGTCCAGGCGATAACAATGCCACATGGTGCACAAATTGTCTCAACACAGTAGAATCGGGATGGCTGGAAATAGTTGGCACGTTGACGCTGAGTACCAGCTGGTTGATCATGGGGTTGTTCTTGGTGATAATTTTGAGGGAGCCATGGTAGATTTTCAGCCTCAGAGTGACGTAGAAGCCGATTAAATCCAAGTAATGTTTGGCGACCATAACGGATAACGTGCTGATACCACAATTCTTGATGTTGTTGGCATGCTCGTGTACGGACAACCTTGGGATTGTTGCAATTCCGAACATGGCAAATATTGCCATAGAGGTTTTCATGTTGAGAACAGAAAACTCCACCTCTGGCATTGGCCAAGTCTCCAGTACAGCCATCATATGCGCAATGCTACATATTATAGTGCTTTAGTATTTGTTTTCATTGTGAAAAGTAATAAAATACTTGGTGCCCCATTACTATCCCATCAACCACTACCATTCTCACAGGAGCATGGTCAAGATCCATAGCATCCTCCATGGTTTGAGCTTGCTGAACACCTTGTTGATGAGCAAACTGTGCATCTAATAATGCTAAATTTGCATCAGGTCCTTGAAGGGCAGGCACGACTCGATTTTCATCAACCCCTACAGTACCAGCAGGATCTCCACCAGCAGGATCTCCACCAGCAAGAATATCAGATGTTGCTTTGTAGGCATGTGTACACTCTGAGCATGCATGTTGATCTGCACTCCGAATGATTCCATCTTCACCTAGAATCTCAAATGCAGCTTCTGCCATGTCTTTTGTAGAAGCACCAGGGTGCAAGGTGAAATCGATATCGGAGGAGGAAGCAATTGTTCGGATCGATTCTTGAACAAATGATTGCCAGACTTGATGACGTGATATTGATATTCCATGGCCATAGCTGTGGTTCCAGAAGTCGGCATATGCAGATGATGATGCATGGAAGCTATATATGCCATTAAGAACCGCACGTGAAAAGATTCGATCAACCCAGAGAGATTTGCCAATCTTCAGATATTTAGCAGAATTGAGATAGACGTCCAAGAATGCAGATGAATTCTGAGGGTCAGATATACGTTCATGATCTGGAGAGTATCACGTCTACAAGTTTATAATTAATTTTGTAAAAATAAAAAGTAAAACAGATCAAAAAACAAAAAGCCTACCTCACAAGATGGGCAAAATCCAGTTGTCAGAGCAACATCATGATATACTTGAGTGCCTTCACATAAAATAACGCGTGGAATATTGTGTTCCCGGGTGGTTTGACGTAAAGCTCGAGGTTCACAGTCCTCAGTCATGCATTCAGCAATATTGGGACACAATAGCCGAATAGGAGCAATGTCAGTATCTGAAATCTGACCAAGCCACATGCGAAACTGGCCATTACGGTGATATGGCATAAGACCAAGACCTTGCACAATATTGTCCACCTTCCGGCCAATGGTAGTAATGCGTGCATCTCGAGATGGGAGGGATCCATCAGATGGTTGGAACAGATCATCGGTCGTAGCACCAAGCCGGTTTTGCAAACTCCAAACAAACGCTGGAGTAGTAGCGAGTGCCTAGTCACGTGACGAGGCTCCCACGGTTCGTTGTAGATAGATCCCTGTCAGTAGTCAGTCCGAATCCTTCCTTCCTCGCCAGCTCTTCTGCGAGATTCTCCAGCTAGCCCTCGGAGTGGTATCTCCGTACCACTCCAACGCCTTCATCCATCCAGTGACTGTCACTCTAATCTCTCCATCACACTGCGGATGCTGTTGTCGTGCATGGAGATTGAGCATGTTGGAGTTTTGTGTGAGGGAAAATAAAATCATGAGAACCGTGGTGAGTTTGATCTGCGAACCAAACTGGCCGAGGATGAGTTGGCTGAAATCCGCAAATGGTAGGTCAGGAAATGGTGTGGTAGTTGGAAGGGCATATGTCACAGGCAGGAGAGCAATTCCACAAAGAAGAGCCATTATCCAGACATGTGTTGAAAATACATGTCCACAACAAAACAAAAAAGTGAGGAGCCAACTATGATAAAATTGAGTTGGGATGTATTTAGATTTGTACGGCACAAGACTATCTACTCACGACTGGCGCTGAGCCTTCTTCCCCAAGTTCTGCACCTTTTTCACCTTTTTTACAGTAACCTCGTCATTCTCCCTCCCCTTCCTCTTGAGCTGCTGTTGAGGTTTGTTGCGGGTACGATAGTCAAAGATATCCATGAAGGTATAAGTAGATTTTTGTTTTCGAAAGAGATCAGATGCCTGCGGTGCATCATCAGCCTGTTCAAGCCATTTGTGGAGCGGTGGATAATTCTCGATATCCTCGAAGGCTTTGACATAATAGTTATACCACGTAGTCTTCTTCGAAAAGATGGTGATGAGATCAGTCACCAAAGGCCGCTTTTCCACCCAACTTCCATCAGAGATCATCCCGTTGAGGGTGTCGGAAGCATCATTGAAGCCTTTCCAACGTTAGTAGGCATCAAGCATAGAAGGATGGGTAACATGGGCGGTGAGATGCATCGAAATAGACAAGCGCTCGGCAAGGTCACTCATAACTGAAGCAGAGCCAACAGAAACATTCACAGGGGGAATGTCCTGCTCAGTATCCTAAAAAATCAGATGTCAGGACAATGTCGCAACGTGACATACAATAATCATACCATCAATAGTGCGAGAATAGGTTCCACACCCTTTGTCCACGAAAGTGGCTCCATATCCTCAATTGCCTGCTTATAACAACCTCGAAGCATCCACTCTTCATCCTCCTTGACAAAAATGTGCCGATTATATTCTAATAAACGGAGTTAGAACCACTCAACGTAGGGAGATTAATTCTTACTTCGGACCGGCGAATACTTCACAGAAAGTTGAGTAAGGACCAACTTCATGTCGGGAGCCACAGGCTGCTTGATGGTAAAAATAGGCTTGTCGGACACACGATTATCGTAGAGGAGAATACGCCCCATCGGCACAGATGCCAAATCAGGCAGTTGAGAGTCGGCATCAGCAAAGCGGAATCCATTACCAGTGGCACGGCCACGGAAAACTCCTCCTTCAGTCCGCAAAGCACCCTGTAACCCAAAGCGTGGGTTTTGGGAACGTCCCCTCACAGCAGCAGGATCCTCATCCTCAACAACAGCATCAGCCACATCATCCTCGGCAACAGCATCCGCAACATCCTCAACTACAGCATCAGCAACATCCTCGATCACAGCATCAACATCATCAGCAACATCGGCTTCGTCGGCGGATTGTTCAAGTTCAGCAGCATACACCACATCATTAACGGATTGATCAGATTGATCATTTTCAACGGCATCACCGGAGTCATCAGAGGCGATATCACCACGAGGGTTCTCGGTGACATTGGGCCTACGCGTGCGCCTAGAAATGGCAAGCACCGGCTTGGGTGGTAACAAGGGGACTGGTGCTGAAAGGCGGCGATGGGGAGGGGGGGCGACCGTGTCCCCACTCTGCTCGAGAATGCGTTCAGTGCTATGAAAAAAAACATTCGTAGAATCAGAAAAAAACAGAGCGATTATTTTAGGACTCATGGAGTCAAATGGCGGGCGCGCCTTTCGAGTCCGCCACTTCGTCTTCCTTCAAACAGGCGATGGAGCTTTTCCTGTAATTTAAATAGATCAGTAATGGATGGATATAGAGACGAGTCGGACACCTACTTTTGACCTCGCGTAGTCTTTTTTGACGTTTTGGAGCGGGACGACGATCGACGAGAGGGCGATCCACGTAAGGACGTGGCGGCAGTGTTGGGCGTAGGCGGATCATCCGATGTCGTAGTCGTATTTTTCCTATATCAAATATCAGTACAATACTGCACGAACGAATGCAAGACGTACCTGGCCACTTTTTTGGCTCCATCTGTCTCTCCTCGGCCTTTTCTAGCATTGGATTGGCTCCCGACGGCCTTGCTGGAATGGGGCAGCTCCGGGACAGGACGTGCGCGGCTCCGCGTTGTTGCTTTTTGGCGGCTGGTGGGCATAGTCGACAACGGGGCAGTGACAGTGAGCTGAGTTGAGAAAACTCACATGACGTGTCCTTGTTGAAGTTACGCACGGACCTGATGGCCCGTGCGCCGAACCGGCGGTATAAAGACCGGTCTAAGAGGTTATTGTTCCGTGGGCTTAAACCCCAGGCAGCTCCTTAATCGGGATGCTTAAGTCCCAAAATAGCCACACTAGATTATTAATTAATATACTACAGTAATAATATCTGTATTATAATGAACTTTTCTGGAATCTGGCTATTGCTTGGAAATTGGGGTAGACTCCCAGTAGACTCCCAGTAGATTCCGAGTTACTGGGAATCTACTGGGAATTATTCCCAGTAAATTCCTGGAAGATTCCCACTGGAATCCCTCATTCAAAATATTGAATTTGGTGAGAAAGTGGGAATTTGGCTGTGGAATTCCACTGGGAATTCCGGGAATCCAGTCCCGGAATCCAGTGGGAAGTGTATGGAATCAGACAGTGCTCCCCTGTGTCTGCGCAGTACATTCGTTTAGCTGATATGTAATAGTCCTAACTTAATTAGTATGAGACTCAGAATGTCCATGGACTGTTGGCACAAATCAAAATAAACTGGGATTCGAACTACGAAACTAATATGTATGATACATGAAAGTTTCACAAACCTCGGCCCATAGGTTGCCGAATACAGCGATCTATGGTTAACACGGTAAGTTGGATTGACATGTTCAGAGGCCGGTTATGAATATATTTCATATATAGATGGACTTGAACACCGCTCGGCTTTTATCAATCATTGAATCCAGGCCGCGAGGACCCTCACGTGACCATGATGTGCGATTCATAGCATGCATTCCCAGCCTTCTGCATTCCCCGCCTTCCGGACCTCAATGGATCGTGATTCAGCATTCTCTCAAACTTGTTACTGCGGTCAGACATTCCCACATTCGGGAGCACTCAAAGTTCATCAAAAGAGCTGCAAGAAAAGCAAAAATTGCTTATCTGGCGCACTTGCGAGAGCAAAACAAGCAATAGCGTCTAAAACACGCAGAGCCAACACGGTAGACTCAGACATAGCCACGACAGAGCCTTGTGCATATGATGTTGATGGCCATTTGCAGGGAGAGACTGGCACGCTAGGTCCCAAACAACAAGAATGCACAGGGGTGCGAAGTAATGTTTCCTGGACTTGGAATCTCTCACATGTTACTTTTGTAGGGATCGGCTACTCCGGTGTCACCAGCGGCAGATGCTCGATTCGATGAAACAAGGCCCATAAAGCGTCGTAGACAACTTCCGTCTCGCTTTCGTGTGGCTTGTCTGAAGCTTCACGACAAGAAACTTAGGGATATTCTTCCAGAGGCCGTTCCCCCGTTACCGCCACCTGGCATAGACGACGCTGCTCTGGCGCCATCTCCAATTTTGCACCACCCCCTCCCTTATGAACAACAGCCTATTCCTTCCACGTCGCAGCTATTGCAATGCCACGGTCCTCGACTTCGCCGGGTCCTCGAAACTGCACAGAATTATTTTGGCCTTTTCCGACGCTATGTTGCTGAAAAGTTTCCAACTCATGATCCCGAAGCCGAGGTGAACACATTGACGTTGTCCAATATCGTTGACATGGGCTCAAATACTACGCATTCATCATCTGATGTTACTCAATCATTCGGTCCGTTTCCGAACAAGAGCTCATTCCGACTTGGTGATTGGTATTGGAATCATGGTGTTCGGAAGTCAAAAGAGGATTTCAAGGAACTTGTCAATATCATAGGTGCAGATGATTTCCAACCCGCCGAGGTCCGGACAATGCAATGGGACAAAATTAATGCACAATTAGCAATCAACGACTGGGACAAGGGAGAATGGGTTGATGAGGATGCAGGATGGACATCTGTACCCGTCACAATATCAGTACCCTTTCACCGCTTTACCGACAATCCAGGGATTAGGGACTATGCGGTCCCCGACTTCCATTATTGCCCTTTAGTATCCGTCATCAAGGAGAAGCTCGCAAAGCAAAGTGATCACCCACACTTCCACTATGAACCTTACGAGCTGCTTTGGCGGCCCCCCGGCAACGGGAACGAAGTCCGCGTGCACGGCGAATTATACACATCGCCAGCATTCATTGATGCCCATAATGAGCTGCAGAATTCTCCATGCGAAACTGGCTGTGACCTCCCACATGTAATTGTTGCACTGATGTTCTGGTCGGACACAACCCATTTGACGACATTCGGAAACACAACACTTTGGCCCTTGTACATGTTTTTTGGAAACGAGTCAAAATATCGAAGATGTAAGCCATCATGCAATCTTTGCGAACACATTGCCTATTTCGAGAAGGTGAGCGTTCCACGCTACGCTGTTCCACGTCACTGCGGTATGGATGATCGTGTAGTTGCCAGATTCATTTAAGGACTTCGCAAAACAGCATACTGGCGACAAGAAGATGAAATGCGCGTTCATGACTCACTGTCACCATGAGTTACTTCACGCTCAGTGGAGAATCCTCCTCGATGAAGATTTTTGGGACGCTTATGAACACGGAATTGTGATCGAGTGTTGCGATGGGGTTTTGCGCAGGTTCTATCCTCGCATTTTCACTTATTCAGCAGACTATCCAGAGAAGTAAGGCTTGAAGTTTGGTTTCTTGTATCTGTCTAACTCTGTTTCAAGAATCCTCTTCGCTAGCATCCGAAACAGGGGCAACTTCCCATGTCCTCGTTGTACAACTCCACTGAAAAGCACACATCTCACAGGCACAAAAGGAGATCGAGCCAGGCGAGTTAAGTTAGCTCGTGTCGATGACCAACATCGCCAATACAAGGTACTTCAAGCTCGAAAAGCCATCTATGAGCGAAACTTTGCCGTTGACAGTGCCCCCATGGAGCGGCTCCTCAAAACTCAATCTCTTGTTCCCACTTGTGTAGGTTAACATACATGTATCATCGCTTGATAGCTGCTCAAATGTCTGTTGTAGAATGCTTTTTCAGAGCAACTCTCTCGATTCAGTTTCAACTTTTTCTTGTTGTTTCTGATCGACCTCTTGCATGAGATTGAGCTTGGAATGTGGAAGATGTTGTTTATCCATCTTCTTCGAATACTAGAGGCTGCTGGTGAACACTTAATCCATGAACTAGATCGACGGTGACTTTTTATTATCTTTCTTGTTTTGTATGTCTTACACATCTCTGCAGCTTTCGATTAATTCCAACTTTTGGCAGAGATACGATCAGACGATTCACATCCAACACCTCGGAACTGAAGCAAATGGCTGCACGGAATTACGAGGACTTTCTACAAGTTAGTCACTTCACATCCTTGGTGATAGCGTGCTGACTTCTATTGGTATTTCATAGTGTGCTATCCCCGTTTTTGACGGTTTATTACCGGAACCCCACAATGGGAATGTCCTCCAACTTCTCTTTACCTTCACTCACTGGCATGGTCTTGCCAAATTACGAATGCACACTGACACCACACTTGCTGTCCTTGATAACGAAACAACCACCCTTGGTGAACAGCTTTGCCATTTTCAGTCCGTAACCTGCTCCGCTTATTCAACCAGTGAATTAAAACGTGAAATGGCTGCAAGAAAGCGGCGTGAGAGCAGGCGACAATCAAAAGTCGGTTCGTCGTTGAACATTCGAGAGAAAAATCAACGCCGGCCAAAAACATTCAATCTAAACACTTACAAGGCTCACTCGTTCGGAGATTATGTGGCAACAATCAAGAGATACGGTACTACTGATTCGTACACTACCGAAATTGTGTGTTGCTACATTTTCTAGATCGCGCATATTGACCTGTTACATTGTCACAGGGCGAACTTGAACATCGAAATCCCAAAGCTCAATTCTGTAGGACGAGTAAAAAGAAATTTACCAGACAATTAGCTCAAATCGAACGCCGGCAAGCCCGCATCAGAGCCATACGCCAAAAGCTCTCACATAACGCATCTCTTGGTGCGGAACCGGTGTTAAACAGCCCTGATGCTCACCACCATATTGGAGTCGCTGAGAATCACCCAATACACATTGGTTCATTCTTGCGAAGTCATACCGAAGATCCAGCAGTGAAGGTAAATTTTCACATTATTTTACAAAACACTAAGCGAATCACTTCACAACAGAACTTTTGGTCGAAGCTCAAGAAACACCTACTACCTCGCATAAAAAATGTTCTGGATACCGAAAGGCAAGCTAGAAATGACCTAACGTCATTGAACCACTCCCAGCCGATTCCGGCACTTGACGACGTGGCAGAAGTTAATGGTATACACTTCAAAGGTGATCGGATGTACCAACACCATATTATGAGGATAAACTTTACCACATATGATGTACGGCGTGGTCAGGATACGATTAACCCACGAACAGATCACCACAACATTATGCTCCTTGCTTCCCAAGATGCAACTACACCAAATCACGAGTATATCTATGCACGTGTTCTTGGCATATTTCATGTCAACGTTGTCTACAGTGGACCAGGCATGTTGGATTATCGTGCTCGATGGATGGAATTCCTGTGGGTGTGCTATTATCAGAATTTGGATGATGACTCGGAGCCGGTCAATATAGGTTGGGCCAACGCTCGGCTCAATCGGTTGGAATTTCCGCCCATGAGCGAAGAAGATTCATTCGGTTTCATCGATCCAGCGCATGTACTATGCAGCTGTCATCTGGTTCCGAAATTTGCGGCTGGGATGCGGCATCCAGATGGGCATGGCATTTCAGAGTGTGCCCGAGATGTAAATGATTGGCATCAGTATTACGTTCTTCGGTGAGTAGTCAATTCGAGTGATTTTTCATCTGCTGTATGATGCAATTTGCAGCTTTGTCGATAGAGATATGCTTATGCGCTTCCATTGGGGCCTTGCAGTGGGACACATGTATACCCACATGACAGAGCCCACTCTGGCTCAACACAACGACATGCCTCCGTCCCCTGTTCTTGCCGATTGCGATGATAATGCTGTTGATGCAGAAGATATCAATTATCTCGATATCCCCAATGGTGACGCCGCCTCCGATGAGGACAAGGGAGATGACGAGGACGATGAAAAGGAGGAGGAGGAGGAGGAGGAGGAGGAGGAGGAGGAGGAGGAGAATAGCGAGGGCTCGGATGCGGATTGGGACGAGGATGAAGAAGCTGAAGATGAGGACTACAGTGACAGGGAACTCCTTGCGATGGCGGAAATGTATGGCGACACACAAGATTTGGATATGTATGAGTAGCGATCTATTCACAAATCTCAGTCTCAAGTTGGCACATTTGCTAAATTACTTTAAGTTGTGTGGGGCATTTATTGGACTCAGAAGGCTGAGTTGTTGTAATATGCGATGCATGGCCAGCTTCTGGCTGTTGATGGACTTGGAATTGCCGGAATAACCACCTAATCATCATAATGCTAGGCCCAGAGCCGCCTGTTGGTTATATGTATGCTTCGCCATCCGGATACCATCCGCTCTGCCAGTGAGCGAAAAAAGGGGGCTGTGGTTTTGATGAATATCGCATTCCAATTGCAACTGGGATAGGTAAGTAAAATTCCATGAGGGTACGACATCCTTCGCAACTAATTTGCTCTCAATAGCGCTAGTTTTAACTATCCGACCCTGAATGAACATTCCCTTCCCCCTCAAATACATTTCCCATATCAAATAACTACCTATGTTTCACATCAGAGGGCGCAACCTCAACTCTTAATCGCCGATCGTTGACATAAATATCAACACGGTGATTGCCCTTGCAGCACGATAAGCTATTAAAATTGGCCATCATATGAATAACTTACTATTTGTGTCAATGTCACGTATGTCCCCCAGTACACTTGGTTAACGTAACGCACTCTGACAAGGTTGCCTTCCTGCATGTTCGACGTGAGTATACTGCCAGTGCACTGCCGCAATACCCCGATCACGAACCTCGAACTGGGCAGTGCGACGACCAGTGATGGAAGCAGACACTGCACGTCGAGCCGATCGTGTGGACTAGGTAACGGTTAACTAAATATACCGCAAAGGTAAATGAGACTCACCGTAGATTTCAAGTTAGCTTTAGGCATTTGGTCACGGTGCTGAGAAAGGAGCAGATGGTGGGAAAGACGTATACTCACAGTGAGTCTTGTGTTATTTCCCCATCCAACGACTCGGAATCCAGCACCATTGACTTTCAAAACGATCCATCTCAAAGCTTTGCCAGAACCCCTTCTATCTGCGCCATATATGTTTACCTGCGCGAATTTGGAGCCAGACGTCTAACTGAAGTGCTCCTCCACTGCGACTTTGGTCACTCGATCCGCCTCCCACGCGATCGCATTTGTCCACCTGTATGTCAACAAAAAGAGTGTGCCCAATTTACTTCTCTTTGATCTGCAGGTTCCCAATCGGTTACACTATGTGCTGTGGATTCAAGACATCATTCGTATAACTGGTAGCCAGGACGGAGTGCACATCAGAGGGATCGACATGTATGCCCAGCTGACTTTTTTTACTGTTTGTTCTCCGTCTCACGTACGCTGATGAGAGGAACCGGAGCATCTGCCATATATCCGCTTTTGGCCTGCAAGATTGAGCCAGGCTGGACTTTCGCTGCCACGGGTACTTCGTTCTTTCATGCATCTACACGTGCCTAACGACTGCTTCTGTCCAGATATCGACGAGGCTTCAATTCAAAATGCTCAAATGAATATCGAGTCCAATAATCTTCAAAACCGAATCACGATTACGGCGGCAACGTCGGGCAGGCCCATCTTCTACCACTATCCTTGGATTCAAGTTCCACGTTTGTGCGGGCAACTCATCAATTTTGTGTTGTTCTTACCCACACACTCTCTCTAACTAGATTTGATTTTACGATGTGCAATCCTCCATTTTATAGCAGTGCGGAGGATGTGGCAAAATCGGCAGAAGCAAAAGAATTGGGGCTGAGCGTGGTGCGGATCACAATTTCTGTGATATTTCCTTTGTACCCTCCTTGATCAGATTTGTACGGGAGCCGATGTGGAGATGATCATTCCAGGTGGCGAAAGCACTTTTGTGTGTCAGATGGTTCGCGAGAGTCTCAGTCATGACACTCAGTGCGTCGTTTCCATCTTGGTTCTGTTGTCAAGGAGTGCTCAAGTGCAAAATTACGCCATTTCCAGTTTGACTGGATTCGAGGCCGGGACAGGGCCATGTATGAAAGCTTTTGTAGCCATATCAATTGAAAAGTGGCATCTGGACTCGCACATGGAAGGATCTGAAGCGCAATCTAATGGCAAAAATTTGCCTAACCGGTGGTTCTCGCTGAGTGGGACACCAGGTGTAGAAGCAGATGTCCGCAATGGCACAAGTCCAGTGTGTTTGGGGCATCCATGCTCGACGTATGCCTCCATTGGCAAGAAAAGTGAAACCGTTATTAATGTGACACTGTGGTTGCTATTTCCGACATACCAACGTTGGATATCGTACACAGCGTAAGCCTCCAGCCTACCTCGTCCCCAGACCACTCAGTCTCCATGCCATCGCCCTCCTAAAAGCCGGGTGCGCCCCAGACACCATAGGGTAAAAATCATGATTTTCCTGAGAATACACGACTGAAATCTGGCCGGGACCATCTGGAAGCGCTTTGTCAAGCGTATAACGCTCATAGCGCGCTCGTGTCTGGCTGCGGCATAATCATAATCCCGGAGGACCTTGTCATCGTCATCGTGCGACTTGGCTAATTTGAGATGCTGTGCCAAGACAGCAGCGAGGCCGATAGCGTCACGGATGCCTAGGTTCATACCTTGTCCGCCAGCGGGTGAATGAATGTGTGCGGCACTTTGATCATCAGCCGCCGAACCAGTATCACCTCTGAACCGAACGAAGAAGTGTTCAGCAATGGCGGCATGGGATTTGTACCGCGTCGACCAAATAGCCTGCGATACTTGAATCGGATTGGGATTTACGGAAGGACCCAAAGATAAATGGCTTGGACCGTATTTATTCAATGCAGATTGGACGTAGGGTGTCGGTGGAGAGTGGGGACTCGGAGGGATGCCATCCTTGGTTGGAACATTGCAGATAAAACGATACACCGGTGTGTCTGGAGATCGTTCGAGTGCCTCAGGGGAAGGACCGGACACTGCTTCCCAAGGCAATGGGATGAGAAGGCTAAATATTTATTTACCACTTCCGAAGTCATAATGATATTTATTTATCAGAATGATATCATAATTCTCTGCCGGCAGTACTGTTATGCTGGTAAATGCTAAAATGATGCCAATATGGCACTGAAATGATAAGGGCTTCCCCCAGTTGTATCATTATGCTGGTAAATGCTAAAATGATGCCAATATGGCACTGAAATGATAATAATAGATATCCATATAACAGGATGACATGGTATGACCTAATCCTAATACAATTCTGGGCCATTGTAAGACTAGATAATAGCCATCCAGGCTGATTAGCAATTGTCAACTCCGCCTGGCCATATCAGTGTCTCCACGTTTTCCTGATGATCCTCTAAGTCTTTCTCGCACCATTGTCACGCTTCACCCTCAGTAAAAACGAATATTCAAGTGAAGTCATGTGAAATCAGGTCAAAGTCGACCCATGGTCAATTATAGTCAACTTGTAGTCTGCAAAACGTCAAAGTTTGTTACATCCAGGTACCGCAACTATTTCCCATCAAATTTAGTCAAGGTAAAGTACAACTTTAGTCCGACACGCAACTTATATTCGTGTGTCCGCATGCTCGAGCATCAGACCATGTTTTCACTAAGTTCTACAACGTTGCCACATTCCGCTCAGCTCGAGATGACGAATGTGAGTTCATTTTTATCTATCCTTTCGTTACTACATGCTGATTTCTCCTCAGTGCACCCCGTCTCAGGCACCTACTCAGAACACCAGCAACTCTGTGTCCGCCTTAGAATTGCAGGCATCGTTGAGCACCGACGACGACGCTCTTGGTGCCAGTGATGCGCTGTCTCCCGTGCTTCAGCTTTCAGGATGGTCCTCGGCCAGTGATACCCAGGAACTGCAGGAACCACTACTCGGTGGTCAGGTTCCATCCACATCGGCCATTCCTTGCGGATCGTCCACAGCACCTCGGAAGCAATTCCCGGCCCCCAAGTCCGCCTATGGCGCTGCCATTGGTCGCACTGCGACGATATTAATTGAATAGGTACATTGGTCTCGCGCACTGATATTAACAATCTCATCTGGTGTTCTTTTGCAGCGTATTTTATTCCAGTTGCTGTTGATTTCTGTCTGTTGCGTAATTGGCTTCGCTTAAATAAAGTTATTAGTGCTTTCAGTATTTCTCTGAGATGAAATGTTTCAAAGATATATGAATCCCATATGTGATTTGTTTCTTAGCCCCTGAATGAACTTCATGCATAAATGGAAATGTAGAAGAGTAATTGGATTATAAGAACTCCACCTGCAGGCTCTGGCAATGGTGGACAAAGGCAAGGGTTGCTTGGGAATGCTTAAAACAAAAAGCCCCATTACTGGACAAAAAAGAGACATTAGTGGCCAAATTCAAAATCTTACTGTTTGGCCAACAAGTGGAGTTCTGAGAGCTTCAATATAGATGAGGGGAAATTCAAATGACAGGAGATGGCTTAGATAATTTGGTTAAGAGGTTAATGGAGCAGTCTGAATAAGTGTTACCCCCATGGTGTCTAGTGTAACTGACTTGCAATAAATGTGTTGCATCCAACATGCCAATTTATACAAGAAAATGAAAAGGTGCTTAGCCGCTGGGAACATTTGGGAAAGGCCACACGTTATAGTGGAGGAGCGATGAACCATGTTGGAGCCATGGATAATATTACCCCACTTATCAAATGTAGATGGGCATGTTTGCATCTTATATGCTCTTGCTACCCGACTCTGGGGTACATCTGGAACGTGCCAAAAATCATAGATACAGTCCTTCAGGTGTTCCCTCGTTTTCTGTATAAAACCACCGTCAACCTCAGGAAAGGGAACCAAAAAAAAGGGACTGCCACCTTCTCTTGTGCTGATGTAAAGTCTGCTTTGGTGACCCTCATACACCTGTCTCTCAGAGCGAGCAAGCCAGCTTCCGTGCACACCACTTTGATGTCCACACCAGACAAGTCGTCTTTCATAGTGACGAACTCTTCAAGATCTACGTCTTCCCCAAGACTCATACGTGAGGTGTGTAAGCTACAAGATATTCAGGCAACTGCAGAATACTCAAGTCAGACAAGAGAACTAACCGGAAAATATGTCGCTTTGTCTTGATGTCGGGCAATGGAAATTCAATTTTACGATCAATACGACCTGGTCAGATAAGTGCAGGATCCAGCAACTTGATCCTATTCGTCGCCATGATGACCTTCACGTCTCCCCGGGTGTCAAACCCATCGAGTTGATTGAGAAGCTCCAACATTGTTTCTGGATTTCACATTCACCACCAGACATTGATTCATATCTTGGCAACACCCAGCGAGATTAATATATGCAACAACACAAAGGGCTGATATTGACAATTACCATTTTGTACCAATAGCATCAATTTTGTTGATGAAAATGATGCTAGGAGCATGCTCCTCCACCACTTGTAATAACTCATGGACAAGCTTAGGGCCATCTCCAAGGTACTTTTGAATCAACTCAGAGCCAACCACTCGCAAAACAGTTGCAGACGTTTGGTTCAGGATGGCATTTGCTAGGAGCATTTTCCCTGTGCCAGGGACACCATATAGAATGACACCTTTAGGCGGTTTGATGCCCATCTCTTCATACAACTCAGGATGTGTCAGAGGGAGCTCAACAGATTCCTGAGTAAGAAGTGATTATTGAAAGGGAGAACCAGGGGAAATGTGTAGATACCTTGATTTCTTGTATCTGTTGTTCTAGCCCACCAATGTCGGCATAACTCTCTGTAGGCACCTTGTCTAGTTTCATGAGTCGGACCAGGGGATCTGTGTCATCCTGCAAGATACCAATGAAAGATTGAGTCTTGTGGTGTAGCAAAGCAGAAAAGCCTAGTTCAAAGAGGTTCTTATTGATGAAAGACATGATGGAGATGTAGAATTCGGGGTCAGAAGCAGTGCTGATAATAGCATGATCATCATCAAAGATTTCCTCCATAGTGCTGACAGCCATGGGCATTCCATGAAAATTGTCCACCCTTGATCTGTCCTCCTCATTCTTTTCTTCTCTGGTTGCCTCTGACTTCAACTGCTCCTGGTCCAGAGTCCGGACATAAACATTCAATGCAATGCCCCCCAGTTTGGAATGCCCCAATGGCAGAAAACAGCTGTAAAAGTGAATGTGTGGGCCATACATAGTGCTGTGTTAGAGGTGTTATTGGGATTCTGATGGGTCAAGTCAGCATGTAGTTAGTCAGTAGTGATAAACCTCCAATTGCAATAGACTTTAGTGAGCATTATAACTATCCTGTCAATGTTCTTATCACTGAGACAAGATGATGCAATGGTCATTGACTGATCCTTTTTGGCAGCTTGGTCAAATATTTATCTGTGAGGGAATGCTTTTTGGGTGTTAAAATATGGGACAGGGTGCAGCACAATATTGTGGTGGAACCACTAAAGCTGATTCAATGAAAAATTTGGTTTCTATGAATTTCATTTGCCTTCTATTTTTAAATATATTTTCACTGAATTTACTGAACCTTCAGATTGATAAAAGTTCTATGGACCATTTATCATTTTTAACTGAACCATGGCAAAACTAATTCACAAGGCTCAACTGTCCCATCAGATTGTAGCATCTTGGTATTCGCATGCTTTCTCCTTGCTTGGTTTGTCATGTTGGTGAGTTTTGTCTACCGTCTTGGATATATTGAATAGCCACACAGTTGATATCCATCTTGTAAAAATGCAGAGATAGTTGGGAGAATCATAATTTCAAATTTCACATGGAAACAAAAGCCTCTTCAAATAGAATTTTAGACTACACAGTCACAAAAAGAGAAAGTTATGAATTAAAGAATGTACACATGGAAACAAAAGCCTCTTCAAATAGAATTTGTAGACTACACAGTTACAGAAAGAGAAAGTTATGAATTAAAGCTAGTATAAGTTTTAGATATTTAAAAGTAAATTGTCATAGGCCATACTCCAAGCACTATTAATCATTGTCATCATCATTGTCATCATCATTGTCACCATCTTCAATGGTGGAGCCAGCTTCTTCAGGAGTCAACATCTCCAGACCTGGATGTTTTCTGAGTATATAAACTGCCTGTTCATGGTTCCAAATGGCAATAAGATGACATATTGCTGACACAGGCAAAACCCGGATATCTTCAGACCAAGTTCCTTTCCACCTCTTCAAGGCTAGATGAAGGTCAACAACTGGATGATATAGAACCAGTTGTTGATGTGTTTCCAGCACTTCAAAGAATACAAGAGCTTGACCAAAAATTGGTTCTGATATATCATCAACTTTAGCCTCAAAATAAGAGGAAGATCGATCTGGAGGGACTCCTCGAGTCTCACTCAGATGACTTCTGAGTACATGTCCCCCAATCAGACGAAGCTTTCCCCATCTGTAAAGGTTAAGCTGAGGATCAAAGTCTTGCTGCAACAAAATGCAGATTGTTTGAAGGTGATGAGAAAATGTCTCATTAGATAGACGATCTCTTTTGAGAATTTTGATTTCTTGAAAGAGTTTCATTGTTCTTGGAGGAGATTTGGGTGGATCAATCTCAAGTGATGGATAATACAGCATCAAGAGTTTCACCAGCTCTCTCTCAAAAATAATATTGGCCAATTCTGCAAATGGTGCCTTTTTGGAACGGATCTTATGACCCATTTCTCCAATAGCTCTTTCCACAGTGGCTTGTGAACCAAGCCTTATTGAACCATTCCATTCTATATGTGTTGGAACATGGATCAACTGAAATATACACAGGCGGACCCTTGAGATTTTCTGAGGATCTTTTCCAACATATAGTTTTTCAAATCCTTGCAGAAACTTTTTGATCAAGTTGTGAAGATCATGAAGCTCTGTGTCTGTCCTGGGCTTGATAGTCATAGCAAATTCAACAGCTTCAACAAAATAGGACAAGTTCTCAAGCACTGCAGGATCAACTCCAATTTCCATACCAATAGGCAAGATATACCAATGGAGTAAAGCCATCCATTCATATATCTTATATTGACTCTGGCGCTTTAAGAACACATCTCGAACAGGCCCACAAAAAGCAGGTGGAAGTGTTGACATAGCTTCAGCTAGTAATTTGCCAAACAAGCGAGCCTTTTCAGCGCTAAGATGAATTTTCTCTGAAGGTAGGCTGAAAATTGTCCACAAGTCCCACAGGAATGCCATATCATTTTCATAGAATAAATGAAATGGATCAAGGGGAAAGAAGCTTGGATGGAGAAAGGCAGCAGCAGCTGCACACAAAGGCATGCGTGAAATACCAGTTTTTTTGACAATCTCAGCTACAGCAGCCTTTGATGTAGCTGCTGACAGTGCAGCAATTGTTTTCCAGTAGAAGTCCTCATCTCGAAGTGGTAAGTCATCAAGATCATATGATTCAGGCCGGTCAGGATTATATGTGGAGTTTTCTGGTGGTGACATTGGATAGTACTGGGATTTTGCTCCTTTGTTCTTGCTTGCCCTGGCACCCTTCACCATACTAAAACGGTCACCATAAATGGCAGAATGTCCTGCCATTCCATTAAGTTTGGCTGACCCCAACATATCACCTAATGCCATGCAAATATAAGCTCGATTGACAAAATAGGATGAGTCAATGGCATCCCATGTCCATATGCCTTCACTAGCTGCTGCCATTTGCTCAAAAATTACGTGTATGAATGATTCCATGTGTCCAGGTGGTCTTGAACCTGGAGTTGCGAAGGCGACAATAACATTTCCAGATTTGGAGCGAATCTCGGGAGCCAAGTTGAGCAAGATGAGAATAACAAGCCAAGTGTTAGATTGCTTTTTCATAGTAAGTTGAGCACCATCAGTTGAAATTGCCAGAGCAATGTCACGTGGTTCTTGAAACAAATGCATATCTTTGTAGTGATGCATATGTACTTGGGAATCAGCAAAATCAGAGTATTTATGTTTGTCAGCAGCTGTTGCTACAAGATGCAAAGCTTGTTGCAAACATTTATCTCTGTGTCGCAAAAGTTTGGAGGTTTCTGCATTGGCAAACATTGCTCTGATTGTAGCCATAATTGGCAGATACATCATTTGTGCTCTAGGCTTGTTCCGAGCTGATGGGCTGCTTTTATGTTTATAGCGTGGTTGACCACATATCTTATGCTCTTTAACATATGGACAAGATGTCATGGTCTCAAATTCACCTGTATATGCAATACAGCTGTGAGGACACATATCCACCTTGGAAGGTCTGAAATCTGTTAAGTTCATTGCTAGCTTTTGGACAGAGTACAAGGAAAGAATCTTCACTCCAGCTGCAGCTTGAAGAACCTTAGAATGCAATTTGAATGCTTTAACAGTTCCATTGGACCTTTTCCATGCCACATAATGCCTCAGTGAGTGAAATTCAGATTCACTCAATGACCGTGGCTCAGATATTGAGGCAGGAGGAATGGGAGGCAAAGTGTAGTCTCCTAATAACTTCTGTTGAAGATGTGCCACTACATCAGGTAGGCCAGCATGTTGCTCTGACTCATCTGAAGTACCCTGATTGTTAGAGTTATCTGAAGCACTCTGATTGCTGTCAGAGTTATCTGAAGCACTCTGATTGCTTTCAGCATCATCTGACTCTTCGCTCACCAAATCATGGGGCAGGTCATCAGGTTCAAAATCATTGGACATATCATCAGAATTATTGCCAAAATCTTCCTCAGTAGCATCAGATATGAAATCATCTTCTGGAAATTTCAGGATTCCGGAGTTGGATTGGTAGGATTCAGTATCTGTGTCGGTGTCACTGCAGTCATCATCTTATTAATAATGGATGCCATTGTCAGAGTTTAATCAGCGTAGATTTACACCTGAACCTACCATGTGGATGAGCAGACTCTGAAATGTTAAAATCTGAATAAATACCACAGTGTAATCTTAGAAATTCAGTTTAACTGACCTTCAGCCTCTTCCAGATATTGAATGTTTAAGTCTGATCCTGAATAATAATTGAATTAATTATTATATGAAATTGTCACTGACATACAGTCACATACCATCATCATGGGTAGCAGTAAAAGAGCCTTGAATACCAAATTAATTTTGAAGCCAATTCAGCTGTTTTCTATTGAACTTACCACTATTCAAGTTCTCTAACATATCTTAATGAAAGGATTAGAATATTAAATATTATAATAGAGAATCTGAAAGTGAACATACCTTCATCATGAATTAATCCTGATCTAACATCATCCTGGGCAAAACTCTGGGAAGTCTCTGGGGCTTGTTGGTATAGATTAATACCAACACTCTAGTCTTTATATACACTACACTCACCTTCTTGATCAGGATCTCCACCAAATAAGAAAGAATTATTCATATTAATGCATTTCTGAAGATGAGCATTAAATTCTGGAGTGTGAGTTTGTTCCGCGCTATACAGTAACTCTTGATCTTGTTTCAAGTGTCGTCTGATAGTCTTTAGGGTTCGGTTACGCTGGGGAAAGCACTGAGAGCAGTAGCAGGGCATGGTGGTAGAGAGAGAAGTGCAAGGATAGGGGAGTCAAGTTGGAGTCAAGTTAGAGTCAATATATAGGTGGCGTGAGAATTTACCATAACATCCCGGAATAATGCCGAATGATGCCGAATGAACTAGAAACCTTCTCAGTTCGTGTCCGTTGGATATGCATCCATTCTCTGCCGGGCCATCTTCACGTCTATTCTTGGAGGATCCTGTCTTAGATTCCTTTTCCTTGTCCAGTATGTCCAGTATGTCCAGTGGTCAAATTAGTCCAGTCGGCCATGGCAACACTCCGGTAGAATTGCTCGAGTTGCAGGACCTGATGAAGAACCCCCATGTCCAATCCATGTACAAAAGCTGGAAGCTTGCCGGTGACCGAATCCTTCAAGTCATTGAAATGCAGCAAACGTTAATACAGGAGAATAACCAGCTCAATTCTGAGAACGACTTGCTCAAAAAGTCGTCATGGCAATCTTTGTACGTTTTCAATAGTTGTCTCTCATTTCTTCTGACATGTTGCAGGCCCGAAGCACGCGAAACATCTTCAGTCACTCGGAGTGCCTCTATTGCTCCCAGCGATTCCGTTTCGCACTTGGCTGGCAGCTCGGCAGAAAATAGTACAATCTCACAGCCTGCTACCAGGCCATCGCAATATCCCAACGAAATCCTCTGGAGTCTCGATGATTGCAAAGCAGATCCGGATGTCAATATATCCAAAACGAACCAGTCCAGGCCTGCCATGGACAAGGCCATTCGACACGCTGATGGGACAATGATCACCTCAAGCGAGTGGTCCGCAATCAAGGCAACAGCACGGTTAGTAAAATTAGACCTACTGAGTCTTCCGCCTCCACAGGATCGACAAGCAAGAAATCGCGCGAAGACAAGGGTGTACTTTCGTACATTCTTTCCCAAGGACTGGTATGCGGCTGTAAACAAAATGGAACGACAGCAGCCACTGCTGGCACTTTGTGCCGCCCACTGGAAAGCTGAGCATGTTCTAGGAAATACCTTACTTGTCACTAGCAAGAGCGCTGCAGATAACAGCAAAGACGACGGAAATGGCAATGATAACGGTCAAGGTCGGGACACTCATCAAACGGCCAACATATCAGATGGCAAAAAGCGACCGCAGTCACCGTCAACTCCACACAAAAGCAAAAAGACAAAGACAAACACTCATGCGCAGCTACCTGTCAGCCAGCACAATGACACAGGTTACATCGTCATCGCATCATCCCACTCTTAAAACAACCTTACATTTGATTTTCTCCCAGGTCAAACCGACAGTTCCAAGCGAGAAATTGCCAAGCGCAGAAAATTACAGTTGTCAAGCTTCTTGAACAAAAAGGTGTCGAAAACTACACCCGATGCAGCCGTAATCGATGTCAGCTTCATACAAGTGAATCCGTCATGTACGTTCATTTCGCAGATGTTTGTTATTTTGTTTGTTATCTATTTTTTTCAGTCACTAACCTCTTAGGTAAGTCGTCCTGCTATAAGGCCAAGCAAACTCACCAACGCAAACTAGCTATCATGGCCGAAGATTTTCCCTCCATCCCTCACGCTGCCGCTCTTCTTAGCTCAATGCAACATAATTCAGGATTCCAAACTGGACAACCTTCTGCTGACGTGACCGCTTTTATCTCCCGCATTGAAAGTGCAGATCCCAACGCTGAGAGTATTCGCGAAGATGATATGAATGCTGGTTGGGGTCATTACCAGTTTTCTGCGGGGCAGCTAACATGCACATCTGTGCTAAAGTCATGGGAGGATGTTGGAAACCCAGTGATCGCATGCTGGCTCATAGCAGCCGCCATCAAGACTTCAAAAGTTGCCCGATATCTCTGCTTCCAGCGTGCGCTTGAGCCAGAATCTTACATCAGCGATGTTTACCTGGCGGCGGTGATTGATTTACTTTGGAATTTGTGGATAAATGCCGGAGGCGTAGGTTATATTCTTTATCCGGTATTTTTTTGGTGACTTTGTAGCTAGGCTCCGCAAGCCGTTGGCACCAGCAAAGGTCCTATCCAGGCCCCAACCCCTACCGGCCCTACCACGGCCGTGAATCCCACACCGGCTGGTTCCACAGGCACGGCTTCCATTGAGCCCCCCAGGTCCAATCCTCCTCCTCCTCCTAGGCTAACCCTGATCCCACCCTCTCCGATCCGCGATCCCTCCTCAAGCGGCGGAACCCCTACCCCAGCTCAAATACCGCCTCTTAGGCTAACCCTGATCCCACCCTCTGCGAACCGCAATCCTTCCTCAAGCGGCGGAACTCCTACCCCAGCCGAAATACCACCTGGACCAATCTCAGGGCATACAACACCCAAGCAAACACCTGGCACTCCTCCCACAGGAGGTCAGATCGGTGAGGAGCCCATGGTGGATGATCTCCGCCAGTTGATGCAGGTAGGCCCACCGATCCACATGATTCTTGCGTACTAATATATTTTTAGACTTTGACGAAAGAAGAGTTGAAAGATTGGATGAAAACCAGCGGGATTCCAGTTGGGGCTAAAGCCCGAACAAAAGAGGGTAAGTGGCACTCTACCAAACGACGCGCAAAATACTAATTGTTCAATAGATCTGGTATCTATGGTTCTTCACGCGCTGATTACCCATCAACCGTCGAAGGAAGATCTCTCGAAGATTTTACATGATGTAATTTATTTCTTTTGTTAAAAAAAAGGTCTCTAACAGGTTCTTTTTTAGCGCAAAGCCAGGAAAGCGCTCCGGAAGACGTTGAAAGCCTAATTGCAGTTTGTTCTTTGCTTGCTCTGGTGTTCCCTGGCCCCCTCCCCCTCCCCCTTTTCCTCATTGCCCTCCCCCTTCTCCTCATTGTCCCCCTCCCCTCATCCTCATCCCCATTTAACAATAATTTACATTGTATTGTGGGATTTCAATATACCTGACTGCCATCTGACTGCCATCTGACTGCCATCTGACTGCTGTAAGATGTATTATGACTATGAACGGACTATTACATTACTTAAAGCTTGATGACGGACACGACCGTTACATGACCTTTGTATGACTTTCACATGTATTCCGTTGACGACGGTCGCCACACTGACATGACTGTCACACAACTAACTTAGTCAATAGTTAGTCGTGCAGAATTAATTAAAACGCCCTTTAGTCAAAGTTTAGTCGATTTCGACTATGACACGACCAACACTAGACATTCACACGAATTTTCACTTTTACTGAGCTTCACCATTGGAAGATTTCTCGATTTCTCGGATTCTATATTTGAGTACCCCGATACGAATGCTTGCAAGTCTTGTAACTACTACTAGTACTAGTAGTTAATTAATAATTATGGGTACCAAATTTCCGTGAGCTTGAGGGCAACTCCGCCATATGAAGGGTGGTTCATATGACCTATTTTCCCTGGCAAGGACAACCGTGACCACGTGCCGCTTTGCGGGTTTTGCCTTCAATCGACTATGAGCTTGAGCGCCCTCAGAGTCATCTTGCTACACCCTTGTCAATGCAGAGTCGCCAACCGCCCAGGAACTCAGAGCAGGATTGGAAAAGGGCTCCGACGAAGTCAAAATCGACACGTTGCGCAAGATTCTCGTCTTGACCATCAACAGAAACCCAGCTTCCTCTACTTGCTATGCCGATCTCTAATATGATTGCTTTACGATTCAGCCTATGCTTTTGATGCCCATAATCCAGTATGTTATGCCGTCACAGAACAAAAAATCAAAAAAGTTGCTCCACTCAGGCTTTTATTGCCCAAAGTATGACGAGAATGGGAAGCTCAAGCAAGTGATGATCCTTGTTGTGTATGTATGATACATCGCTCTGTGTATAGAAAACGAGGCTGAAATCACCTGAAGCAATTCTATTCGGAACGACCTCGTGAGTCTCCATGTTCATTGGTAGTTCTCGTGTTTTTGATTACCAGATCCTTCGCTAGCAACATCCTAATGAATATATCCGCGGAGCGACTCTCCATTTTCTTCAAAACATTGCCAAAGACGCTGAACTCCTTGAGCCACTCATCCCCACTGTCGATCCTGCTTGGAGCATCGCCACTCTTACGTCCGCCAAAACACCATATTTGCAGTCTATTATATCTACCGCGAGTTTGAGCACCTCATCCCTGACACACCAGAACTCATGCAGACCTTCCTCGCTGCCGAGACGGATGCCACTTGCAAGCGCAATGCCTTCGTGTTCCTTTCGCATTGCTCTCTGCCAAAAGTGGCGGAATGGATACTGGGCACGTATGATCACATAACGGGACTTGACGAGTTGTTGCAAATGAGTATAATAGAGGTTATCCGCATAGATAGTAAAAATGACACCGCGCACCGAGTGAGTTTTTGTTTCTCTGGAGTGCCTTATAACCCCAATCCCCGCGCCAGGCTCGCTGTATACGGTGTATTTTTGATCTTCTCAACACTTCGTCGCATGCGGTGAAATATGAAGCTGCCGCGACGCTGACCACACTGACGCAAAATCCAGCCGCTGTGAAAGGTCCGGCTTTATCTTCCCTGCATGGATCAATGTTCTGGTTTA
Organism: Hygrocybe punicea; assembly: GCA_963556145.1. Lineage (NCBI taxonomy): Eukaryota > Fungi > Basidiomycota > Agaricomycetes > Agaricales > Hygrophoraceae > Hygrocybe > Hygrocybe punicea. The sequence continues at coordinate 24,693 of CAUVYJ010000003.1, read as the reverse complement.
CGAACCTCATACAGCTGCGGCCTCAACTTTTGTGAATCTTGTCATCAAAGAGTCGGACAACAACGACAAGCTTATCGTCTTGGACCGTCTAGACACCTTGCGCTCGCAGCACGGGCATGTGCTTGATGGACTCATCATGGATGTCCTCCGAATCCTCTCCAGGTATATATTTATAAAGATAATTTACACCCTACTCATGCCATCGTCTAGCGGTGCGGACATGGAGGTTCAACGGAAAGCCATCAGCATTGTCTTGAGCATGACTTCGAGTCGGAACGCCGAGGACGTTGTATTATTCCTGAAGAAACAACTGCAGAAGACGCAAGAATAGGACTACGAGAAGGTGGGTCGTGGTCAATGTTTGATCATGAATGGTTGATGATAACCTTGCCATGGCAGACTCCGGAGTATAGACAGCTACTCATCCAGTCCATCCACGTTACTGCTATCAAATTTTCTGAAGTCGCTGCGAGCGTGGTACACGCGCTTATGGATTTCTCAAGTAACCCATCAGCCCTCGATGTTGTCGCATTCGTTTGGTTCGTCCACCTTCATAGCCTTTTTTTTCGAAATTAGAAGGACGCGCAGATTGAGACATCGCTTCTTTTCTCAGCGAAGTAGTAGAAAAATTCCCCCGCTTGCGGCAGGCTATCAGCGAGAAGTTGCTACAAACGCTTGGTGAAATCAAGTCAGGAAAAGTCTTCCAGGGTGTGCTGTGGATCCTGGGTGAGTATCTTGAAGGTGTCGCCAGCATCCCGGCCGGGATGCAGGAGATCAGGAAAGTTTTAGGCGAGATTCCGATTTTAGCATCGGAGCAACGGCTATTGGATGAGGCCGGGGGGGATAGCGAGGAGGCCAAGGAGAACGAGAAGAGTAAGACGGAGAGAGGAAGGCCAAAGGTATTGGCCGATAGCACATATGCTACGGAGACTGCATACACCAGTTCAACCACGGTAAAGTTGGAGGCCGTCAAAGCTGCTGCGAAGCCACCACTGAGAAGTAAGGTTTTTTGAAGCATGAGCGTCCGGGATATGTTTGGTTAATTGAATCTGTTTTGTAGCGCTTATCCTGGGTGGTGATTTCTTCACCGGAACCGCTTTAGGTGCAACTCTGACGAAACTTTTTATGTGGTTCGGTCAGCAGACGAGGATCAGACATCGGCAAACATGCTACGTGCTGAAGTTCGTCCCAAGTCCCGCATAGGATATGCGAATCCTGACTAGCTTATAATTTGCAGGCAATGCTGATTATGACATCCGTCATTCGTGTTGGGCAGTCCAAGTTTGTCATGGTGCAGATTGACGAGGACCCAAACGAACGAATCCTCAACTGCATACAGACATTGAGCGAGCTTGGGGACAGACGATCCGCCAAGGAAATCTTTTTGGAAGACACCAAAGCTGCGTACTCGAAAATGCTCGGCGCCCAGGGGGTTCGTGTCATTGTTCTGCTTCGTTCTTGGTTCCTGCCCTGAGTTTGGCCTTTTTCACAGAAAAGGGCGGCTAAGCAGAGAGTGCCAAGGCCGCCATTGTGCAAGTCGACGATCTATTAAATTTCAGGCAATTCTCGAAGAAAGCACCCGATAATACCATCGACGTACGTTGGTTTTCTCAAACAGAAAGTGATGACAAATACAGATTAACTTCAAGTCTACCATGAACCTTGTCAAAACTTCAACCAACTCACATCATGGCTTGCTCACAAGCATCGGGGTTAAATCATCCTGTTCCTGTCAGCCTCTCTTGGACTCTCCTTGATGGTGACCCAGTGGGGCCACGTTTGTTGGGTACAGAAGTTTTGCGAGTGCGGAGGGACTGCATTAGAAGACAGTAGTTGTGAGTGATTCTCTGCAGCTGACGGCGATACCGGCTAGTTACAGGTCAACACTCTGGCGGTCGTCGCGAAGGTGGGGTGCCGGGCCGTTAATTGCCGAGGCTACAAAAGGAGTTGTTGATATCAGCAAACACGCCAAGGTGCTCGAAGCGAATACGCTGGATATTGCCGAGGTTCGAGAGACAGGTTGATTTACATGGGTTGCCTTCGTGGGTGAACTTGATTGCCTCTTCCAGATTCGAGATTGCATTGTTCAGGTCAGTCAGGTCACCGAGCCGCTGGAAGCGACTACGTTGGCTCACTGAGGCTCGAGAGGTAAAGCAATTTCTTTGCATTGCCACCGTCGAGTTTAACTGCCCTTAGCGCATTTGAGATGGACATATTGATATCCACCAGTTCACCGAAGCGCTCGAAGCTACTGCGCTGACTGTCACTGAGGCTTGATAGAATCCCAGGTTTCTTTGCATAGCTGTCATTGGTGAGTTCATTGGCCAACTCCAGATTCGAAATGGCATTGGTTAAATCGTCCAGTTCACCCAGGCACTCGAAGCGACTTTGCTGGCTGTGAGCGAGGTTTATAAGAAAGGTTGGGTGGTCCGTCTCAGCGAGATCAAGCGCCATTCGCAGATTCAAAATGGAATGGTCGATATCGTTACGGATACCGAGGCTAGACAGAAGAACTGGTTTGTTGGGATGATGGTAGTCCGTGAGGTCAATGGCTTTTTGCGCATTCGAGATGGAGTTGGTGAGATCCGCGACCTCACCGAGGCGCTCGAAGCGACTGCGCTGACTATTACTGGGGCATAGAGAACCCTTGCTTTAACTGGATCATTGTCGGCAAGTTTAACTGCATTTTGCAGATTCGAGATGGAGTCGTGAAGATTCGTCAGGTCTCCGAGCCGCTCGAACCGTAGCTGCTGGACGCAACCGAGGTTAGAAGGCAAAACTGGGTAGTTTGCGTGACCTTCCCCGGTGAGCTTGAGGGCGGTTTTGTTGTGAGAAATTGAGTCGTCCAGATCCTCCAGTACACCGAAGTGCCTGAATCGATTGTCCAGGCCAAATGCTAGTTGTCCGAGATATGCTGGCTTACGTGGGTGACCGTCGTCTGCAAACATGACCGCATTGCGTAGATTTGAGATGGAATTGTCAATAGCTGCACGCTCATCGAGGTGACTGAAGCCAGTGCGTTGGTTGACAGCAAGGTTCAATAGAAATTCTGATTTCTTTGGCTGGTCGTTCTTGGAGAGCTCGACTGCGTTTTGCTGTGATGGTGTTATCGAGATCAGGCGACTCGCGGAGCCGCTCGAAGCGACTCTGCAGGTTATTACCGAGGTGGGAGAGCAGTACCGGCTTGTTGGGATGGCTGTTACTGGTTAATGCGATGGCCTTTCGTGGATCGGAGCGGCTTTAGTTCTGGTAGTTGCTTTAGAAATCGGCCTTGCGAAGGCGTAACTTCTGCCCACATAAGTACAAGGTGATCAGCCCAGCTCCTGCATGCATACCAGATTGAGCTCATCTAAACTGAGAGATAGACGAAGATTCTAACCTAGGCGTGCGGATTGGAAATCCGAGTCCTTTTGGGAGAAGTTGACCAGCATACACTGCACCGTCGGAGTGGGCCTTTGAGGGTGTTGTCACGACAACACCCTCAATCTTCTGGCCGACAGATATTGCGTCGGATACAGGGGTGACAGGTTAGTCGTGACATAAATTCAGGTTCAAGATTGTCGTATACCAAAGCACAAGCATCTGGCTGTGTGCCGTCTCGAAAATGGAATACCTTTCGCGTCCCGGCAAATATTGAGCGCGACAAGCGAGCATTATTGGCAGGAGGATTTCTTGGATGAGCTGTTGTGGATGTTGACTCAGAACCCGGAGGGCTAATTTCCTGGATTCGTTTCTGCCTGCCGATTGGACAAGGCGAGCAGACAGTCGCGATACCCCGACATTAGCTGAGAACTCGTACCGGAGAAGGAAACGGACACTAACCAAAATACAAGTCCCCTGGTGATCGAACACCCGGAGATGAAATGGAACTCATAGCATGCACATCATCAATGATGCGGGAGACCGACGAGAAGCGCGCGGTGTCGGTGCTACTTTTTATGTACTTGACAAAATCGAAATATCGGAGACGGCGGTCATCGGAGACGGCCATATCCAAAGCCATGAGTGCATCGACAAGCATACAAGAGTGGTGGGCGGTCTTCCGCATGGGTTGCGGTGGTGGAAGAATTGGGGCCCGATATCGTTCGTGGATTCTTCGTAGGGACCAAAACTTGAAAAGGAGACCAAGTGTTCTAAAGATAGATTTGAATATCGGAATGGAGAGCATCTTATCATGGTAACCCACTTGTCATGTTCACGATGATCAAGATTGACTTCGGGAGGAAGGTGGCGGGACCAGTCAAAGTCGGGATTGTATTGGCTTATGTAGTCATCAACGGGAAACAGATAGAAACGAGGTTCTTCGAAAATGTCGGGATCATGAGATAGGCGGCCTCGATCCGTTTGAACAAACTGGAATATCGACGTTCGGCCGTAGAAATGGAGATCTTTCCCCTCGAGCTGTGGGTGCACCAAATCAAACGTCAAATGAGCGGTCCTTCCATGGATGATCGACTTATATGTAATGTCATCATCCGCTCAGCAACATCATTCTTGTCAGAGTGATTTATATTGAAGTCTGGTTCATGATCCATAATTGGCGGAGAGTCTGGACGTAAATGCAAGCGATCATTGGTAAAGCCGTTGTGCTCCATAAGACATTGTTTGATTTTTCGGTGCAGCAAAGATGCAAGCTTGGCGAGACGTTTGATGGATTTTTCTAGAGACTGGATATCGCTACCACTCGAACCCTTGACGGATTCTTGTCCCCACGAACACTGTTATAAAGAATAGTCAGCAAGAAACAGTGTATATAGCACAAGATATTCACTTCGTTAGCATGGAAACAATAGCAAACAGGGCGGTCGCAAGCGCCTCTGATTCTCCTTTCAAAAGGCAAAAAGATCGACAATGCAACAAAGGAACATCGTGTGGGCTAGACCTACTTTGAACGGCACAAACGGCAGGTGTGACACACGTGGGAGGCCCCCCCTGAATCGGAACTTTTCCGAGGCACCTGAGAGGCACCAGATTGACATTGTTGGGTTAGCCATTCAGGATGAACGGCAAGTGAGAGGTCGAGAGAGACATTCTCGACGACCTGAGAACAAGGCCACGTCGATGAGATATGCAACTGTCGACTAGAAGGATTAGGACATGGAAAGCTAAAACATGTGGGCCGTCGAAAGGGTGGTGGTGGTGGAAATGGTAGTGCATCGTCATTGAAGACGCAGGATACGGGGCTCTAACGCGAGCAAGGTTGGACAACTGGTTGTGAGTATGGACGTCGTAGGTTGTGCGGTCCTCCGGGCACAACACCACATCGAACACATTGAATGGAAATGTGCTTATTACTTCACCGGTATCATCCGCTACATCAAGGCATTTATTTAAATTGGAGATATGTTTCATCTCAGATGTGGCCTGTAGGGGTAAGCTGATGTTCCATGTCGTTGAATGTGTATTATCTGTAGGAAATATTTCCGCAGGTACTGATGATGATAAGTAGAGCTGATTTGAGTAACCGCCTTGACATATGAGATGCGGACCCACCAGGCGAAGATGCTTCATGTTGCCCCAAGCCCCGTTGTAATATGAGTAGAGGGGTGGTGGCGTCGGGGATATCATTATTATATTGCGACGGTCCACCAGGGATAAGGTATGCACCCCCTTGTTAACACATCGTCAAGGATAAACTAGATTGCATTGGGAAAAACAAGGGTGAATACTGACAGGGCCCCATTACCGGTTGAAACTTGGCACGAATTCGACGTAGGAGCTCTGAGTCTTCAGGGAACGTCTACGAAGGATTGAATGAATGAATTCCAAATATCATTGGTGGCGCAACAGACCTCCCCAACAATGGCACACCAGTCATCGTCGTCTGTAAGGACTACTTGGGCGTCAGGCATCTAGAAATGGTGATAAGTCGAGTGAGTAGTCGAATGCTGTAAGATACGAACAGATTCGAGGAGAAAATTGTTGATAATCGTTGAAGGGTGATATGGCTGGTATATCGGTCAACGAGAGGTGTGACTCGAATTCTAACATGCTTACCTCTGATATTCCAGGAGCAACCTCGAGAACAACCTCGTCATCAACACATTCACCGGCTTTCGAGGAATCTTGCGGGCTTCCGGATTGGTTTCCGCTATTGAAACGTCTTGCAAACGTTTTCGAACTCCCAACAAATGGCACGGATGATCCATTTGATAGAATATCTTCAGGTTTGGAGTTTACGACGAAAGAAGCCTTGACCGGTCCCATCAATTTGGCTACCGGATTCTCTCGCACTGCCACCTTGTATCCACGAAGAAAAACACATTGGTTCTGAGGTGGGTTTCGTTCGCCTTCCGCCAACTCCGGTCCAGTGCGTACTGCCGCAGGACTGCATGTTTCCCACTGCCATTCGAATGATGCACTTCCACCGCCAAGTTGAGTATTTTTGAAAGTAAGAGCAACTTCGCCCTCCGTCGAAATGTTGGAGACAGATGCGACGCCCCACGATGATGTCTTGTCACAACCTGTCACGAAATACAGCGATCCGTTCGGGATACCTCGACGAAGTGTACCATTCACGAATTCATACCAGCTTGCACCGTGTTTTAAAGCGTACTCTTTTAATCTGTCCGTAGGTCGGAGATCAAGAGCAGAAGCACCGTTGGGTAAGGCGAGAACGGCTCCTTCTTTGGAAGTGGAGGAGAATGTCACGCTTGCCCCCACACCGACGGGAAGAAAACTAATGAAGAGGGCACTGAAAAATGGTCGAACGCAAACAGTCATGAGGGCTTACGGATTAGTTGACGCGGATATATCTCCATTCAGCCTCGTCTTATGTACCGACATACTCGCAACATGTGAGACCCGTGAATGTCGGTGCAAGTTGGTTCGTATATCTCCGGGGCCTAACACCAAGAGTTCTGAACCAGGCGGGGCACCAACTGGATTTTCGGGGTGTTTCATTGAAAATATAGTCGAAAGTGCCGTCAGTGGTTATAACTCCTACATCTCCTGGAACCACGCTGTACGATTATGAACGACAGTAAGTAGCTCATTGAAACAAGTGTAATAGTTGAAGATTCTAACCCATGTATTTTGTAGGAGTGTGGTAGGTCATCAGAGGGTTCAGGCGTCCAGATTGGAAATCCGAATCCTTTCGGGAGAAGTTGACGAGCGTACACTGTACTGTCAGAGTGGGCCATTGAGGTGTTGTCACGAATACAGAGAGCGTACCTTTAAAACGTCGGAAACCTAATACAACGCTATGTATTGGCTGTGCCAGCCAACTAACGGTCACGGTGTTCTTCAGGCTTCTACCCGTGTGGACGGCTGTACAAATGAAGCAGTAAGCTGCCAGGTAAACTTGTAAACGGAGTGACACTTGACAATGTACACTAAAACGTACGCTGAAACGTATGAGTTCAAGTTGTTAGGAACGGCCGTGTTTACGGGTGTTGTCCAACGACTTGTATGATTTTGTCAAAGACCGCGACCGTTCGCTCACTCTCTACGGCTTTGTCTACCTCGGATGGCGTAACCATCTCAAACGCTCTCGGTGCACTTGGTTCAATGTTGCCAGGCGCTAATCGAAACCCATCATCAACGACATTGGCTCCAGCTTCATCCACGACCACGACTTACTGGCGGTGTGAAGACGACCTTCCTATTGCCATCCCCTAAATGGCTGCTCTCTATAGGCGGGGACGTGCTTGCCGCAGGTAAAGGTGTGCTCAAAGCCCCTATGCCAAGTCTAATCGTGGACGAAGGTGAAGGTCGGTGACAGGGTCGAGAAGGGTCAAGCCGTTGTGGTATTGGAGAGCATGAAGACAGAGACCGTGTTGAGGGCTGATGTGGTTGGCGTGGTGATGGCTGTTGGCTGCACGAAGGGAGATATGGTAGAGGAAGGCAGGGAGCTTGTCAACGTCAAGGAAGATGCAGAATCGTAGGATCACTTGTCTATTTACAGAGTTATTTAAATGCGCTATCGGGCCTCCACGTGCCAAACGGAGTGGTCCTGAAGACATTGTTCAGAACATGCCGTCTCTCTTGGGCACGGCGACTGGGGGCGGTCGATGCGCGCTCCCAGGTCTATTGGTAGACCGTGGAGGGGGTGCAGGGCTGCCGGCGCGCGGAGCCGGACTACCTGACGGAGGTCTGGGTGGGCGACTTATCGAGCCCGGTGTCACACTGCGCAGTGCATAGGCACTGGGCGGCGGCGACCGCATGCGCCTCGGGATGGGTGATACGACTTGGGAAATGGGCGATGTGGGTGGTGACGGCGGCGGGAATGCTGACTTTGGGGTGCGCAGCGCGGAGCGAAGTGGCGCGGAAGGAAGTGCGAAGGCGGAAGGAATGTCCGAGTCGCCAGTGGCGGGCGTGGCGAGGGTGGGAAGTGGAGATCGGAAGCGTGAGGTAAAGGGTCCGGGCGTGGCCGCAGCCGGGGAGAAGAGAAGACGGACATTGGGTACAGCGGACATTGGGGTGCCGAGACGAGCGGAATTGGGGACCGGCGACATAAATGATTCCGTTGATGGAGTTTGAAGAAGTATTGGCTCGGGATTCTGATACGCGCGAAGGCTAAATGCTGGCGGTGATGCCACAGCTTCTTTCGGTTTCTCGGTAAGGAGGTCATCCAAGAAGAAGCGGAAGTCGAGCCCATATTCTTGCAAGAGCTGCGTGACGGAGAATGAGATGAGGTAATTATTTAAAACAGTTACAGACCTTTTTACTCTGACTATAAGTAATCTTGAGAGCTTCATCCACGGTATTTGTGTCCACACCCGAGCTATACACTTGTTTCCTGAATATCTCGGCGTAATCTTCTAGCTGCTTTTTTGTCCATTCAATAAACGCTAGCCGAGAAAGTTTTTGAGTAAGTCAAAAGCTTGCCATCGGATTCAAGGTGAGCCAACGCACAACTGGCCACTTCATTCTCCTTGAAGCTCGCCAAAAACCAATCCGCCGTATGCTTTATCCCTGTGAACACCACAATTGCTAAATCACCGATGTACGCCAATATGGCCATCAAACCTGATCGCGCGTATATGTTTATGAATGGCCTTCGAACGGGCGTTGAGGGAGGTACTTCGAGCCCCAGGACCCGCTTGCAGCCGTACCCGCCAAGCTATGAGACTAACAACGTCTGATCTACGATTCGTAAGGGAAGAAAGTGATTGCAAAAGGGAGGTGGTCAACAGTGTGGTGAGAGTGGGGGGTTTGGATGTAAGTACACGCCTAAACAAGCCCAGTACTGAAACCGGGATTTAGTTCGGTTCCATGACTTAGTCACATGGGAGTACTGATCTAATACTATGGACGTTATGATAAATCAGTACTGAGCCTCCACCCCTGGTTCAGTACTGGTCGACGGGCTCACTTGCCCTTTAGTTTCAATTTATATTACATTTATATTTATTTATTTTCCATATTACGGATAAATGGGGTACATATTATTTATTATTCTCGGGCCATTTATACAGTACATTTTGCCGCTGCCGTCGTGCTGCTGCTGCTGCTGCTGCCACTACTTACAGCTACCACCGCTGCCGCCTGCCACTGTTGTTGCCGTTGCCGTGCTGCTGCTTGTCGTCTGCGTCGCGGCCCGTTGTTGTGATGGCCATCATTTGTCGTCATGTCTTTATGGTTGTTGTTGTTGGCGCCGGTGTTGTCGTTGTCGCCGTTGTAGTCGTTGTAGTAGCCGTAGTCGTTGTAGTAGCCGTAGTCGTTGTGCTGAGAGGAGTAGAGGCGGGTGGGGGATGATGAGGCGAGATGTCGAGATGGTGGAGGAAGTTGAACTGTAGACAAACAAGACCAAAGTAAAGATATGGAATTTTGCCGCTCCGATAAGTAACAAACAACGCCAAAGTAAAGACTTGGAGAATTTCGCCAAGTAACAACAGGACATGCTTCATATTAGATTTATGACATAGACTTTTAGAGAGCCTTAGAGAACTATATGATAAAGAGATGTTTATATCTGCTTATAAGGGCTAGGAAGACTCAGTTAAGGCAGCAGGGGCTTAGAAACTCAGATTTAACACTACAGTGAATTCCAAGGCCAAATCCTGAGGCCTGATCCAGTGCTGAGTCGAGAACCGATCAGCCCCTGGTTCGCATCACTCGACTGTCGTTAGGGAAGGCCCAGAATGAACCGAGCAAAGGGCTAATTACTGACTGAGGCCCAGGCCTGAGCCGTGCCTGTGAACCGAGGGATGATCTGCCGATTTGTCATATCCCCAGCTCAGCATTCGTCTGGGATCGAATTTGTGCCACGTCACCCATGTTTGACCAAAACGTCTATAGGCCTAATCTAGTACTATGACCAATTGGCCGTGTAGTGTTGCCACGGCTCGGTCCGGCTCGGCTCGGCTACGGCTAACAACGGTTAACCCATATATGGGTTGTTAGCCGGACCGGACCATTGTGGCAACGGCTAAACCGCGGCTAGCCGTCCAAAAAAGGAAATAAATAGCAGAGTGCCTAGCGACCACTGTCAAGGTCGAATCTCACCACCAATCTCACACACCAGCTCGCAACAACGCCGGCGGACCCCAAACAAAGGCCACACTGCCACAGCACCCCAACGGCGACCAGCAGAGGGGCGAGGAATGAAGCGGCAACGGAAGCAGCGGACACTCCCGTTATGTCTGTTTTTTTTTTATTACTACCAACTTATTTTTGGATTACAGCACAAATGATCTCGTGGCAGCCTGGACAGCAGCAGCAACGACCAATGACCCCGGTTAGGGCAACAGAACAGCGGCAGTGGCAACGACGGCAACAGCAGTGCCAGCAGCGACGACAAGCCACGCGTGCCAGTCCCAGATGTAGCGGAGGGTCGTGCACCCATCTCTGCTGCATCGGTAAGGTTTTTTTTCTTTACTTTTACTAACAAAGATCTGTCTAGCTACGTATTTTTTCCCCAGATACCTGCCGATGTATCTCTCCAGAGCACTCGAAACCTAACAGCGTCACGTTGGATGCCACTGGACTTGAAAAGACAACTTCCGCCGCCATGTTGAACGGTGGGCTCAATAATGGCATCCATGAACCCACTGGTGAGGATCTCGAGCGTGAACTTCCTATGGTTTATGATGGTCAAGTGCCGCTCGGTGACGTGCTTTCGCGAGTTGTGCAGGCTATATATGCAGACGCTAACAGCCTCGTATTGGATGTCCGTGCTGTTTCGGTACATCATCATCCGCCTACTGACATTCGACCATCAATTTAGTTGTCAACTGCCCCCAACTGTACCCGGGCGCCCACAACCACCATCTAGCAGATTGAAGTTACCCACACTGGGCAGGACACTCACAATATCCATCATCGAAGCGCAGGCGCCACCTCAAGCAGGCGGCGGACTGGCGTGGTCTTCAAAAGCCCGTATTCTTGCCGAACTGCAACAAAAGGCTAAGCTCGGGACGGGACGACCGTCCGACGAAGTCGAGGGGCTGAAGTTCAAGGTTCGATGGGAGCCTACAAAAGGTGCATTGGGTGTTGTCTTCTCTGCCGAGGATTCTGCGATGGCTCCCGGCGAGTTAATTATAGTGAGCTATGCGTGATGTCACCACTTTGTATGCTAACGATCCAAACAGGATGCAAACTAGTGTTGCCACGGCTATAGCCGATGTTTTTTGAAAAATTGCCTTTTTAGGCTAGTAAAATTAGCTAAAATTATGAAAATATTTGAGGAGACGGGCGAGGCCAAAAGCTGAGGGGTCACTTAAGGGTGCTAAGAATTTGGTGCTCAATCTTCAGAGTTATTCAACCATAGCTGTTGGACAGTAGCTGGCTAGACTCAACAGCTATGGTTGAATAACTCTGATGATTGAGCACCAAATTCTTAGCACCCTTAAGTGACCCTCATGTCCCAATTGATGTTCTTGAGCATCCAACCCTTTACGGAGGGCTTAACTGCCTCATTCCTGTCCCTACACAAGCCATTGATCATCTCCAGGAGTACCTTGTGGAAGAAGTTGGGCCACGGAGTACCTATCTTGACTGGGTCAGTGAAGACTTTTCGGCTGTTGCTGAAGCGGCACACCAGTCCCTCGGTAATCCGGTGATAACCTTTACAAATTGCTGGGATATATTTCATGACATTTCGACAGTGATTGCTGCATTGTAATAATAACCCCCCCCCCCCTCGACTGTGCCTCTTGTTGATGTATGTAGTGTTGTTCTGTCCCCCTCATTGATCCCCTTCCCCCCCCCCTCCCCCGAGTGTCCAGATTGCACCTTGTTGATATATGTAGTCATTCTGTGTGTCTCATTGATCCCCCCTGGTCCTCCTCAAAATATATTATCGTTGCCTGCAATTATCATTGCCCGCTGTTCAATTATAGGCATAGGCAATTATCTAATGAAAAATAATATTATAAACATTGAGTTTATATAATAATCTATGATATTAATCTGACACACTGGTTGAATCGAACCACGGCCATTCTGCCAACCGTAAATAGCTGCTTATTCGCTCCAACACCGTCGTACTGGCACATCCTGACCGGTCTGACCAGCGAGCAGCAGATGAGGAAGTCGACGAGGGTGTCACGCTTGGCTGCAGGGACATCAGGAGCAGGGGAAACAAATGAACAAGTGCAAAGATGATGTCATCGACCGACTCACATTTTTTGTTCCGTTTGCAAAAGATTTTGTCACTACCAGAACAGGAGCATAGTATGCCTTTGTGAGATTTTTATTCATCATCTTTTCACTTGGAACAATTTTAATGGTTGTATATAGATATAAAAGAATTTAGAGTATCTAACTGGATTATGCAAGATGGACTTTTCACTGGGACTGACCGGTTAGCTTCAAGGTTGTATGATTTTCGAAAATTCCATGCAGAACGGACAAGTGAAGCGCAAATGAATAATCTTTTAAGATACACACCTGAAATAACTCCATAAGCCTTGCTACATCACTTGTCTTGACATTGCTCGAGCCCGTGGAGGGATTTGATATCCTTCATTCAATGTTCAGATGGTCATGCTAGCGATCAGCAATGAGTTAGTAGACGCGTGACAAAGCCTGTTTCCCAACAGGAAAATTTGGTCATACGAAGGGTTTTCCTCTTCGGGAAAACCCTTCATATGGCGAAGTTGCCGATTGCAAAGGCGGGAGCAATCATCTTGCATTGCTTTTGGTGGTGATTATTATGAGATAAACCTGTCCACCCAGAATATCAACATACATACCGGTCATAGCGAATATTCCTTCACCGAACAGTAACTTATTCAACCTGAGGTGGGCATCAGCAAGACTGTATGAGATATAGAACAATACTATCGATCACTGGATCAATGAAGACGTCTTCCCGAAAATATGTCGATCCTTCACAAAGATGTTTTGACAAGCTTGTGATCAAACTTGAGCTGCCCTTGACTCGAAAGATTGGTAACAAGGACGCACCCTGAGAATGCTGTCCACTTGAATGATTCCGCTGTATGTACCAGTGATGTTTCAAAAAAAACCAATTGATTTCTTGGCATCAAAAAGTTGTGCGAAATTTCCTAGTCCGATTAGTGTAAAAATATGAAAAGTCAATAGCATGGGGTTGACTTATCATGGAAAAAGGATTCCGAATGGGGACCAGGGATGTTATTGAGTGACCTCTTGGCTATATATGTAACGTCGCAAGCACTGAAGGTTCCCTAATTGTAACAATGGGGTGTGACGGCGTTGGAGAGGTGCCGATGGGCTAGCAGGGAGTCCTCTAGCTCAATCGCTAAGCTCGAGTCACTAAGATCAATCCTGATCCTACTGACTACCAAACAGAGCTATCTACTGAATCCAACCGTGGGAAGGTCACGTGATCTACCAGATCTCCCTACCACATGTCCCCTCCTCCAAAATGGCAGCGTCCCCGCTGCCAGTGAAAGAGAAAAGAGGGAGACAGAAAGACAAGAAGAGAGATGGAAAGGAATAACAAAAATGGAAAAGAAATGGAAAAGAGTCATATAGGGAAAGCAATGGGAAAAAAGAAGAATATTAAAAATGCCTATCTTGGCTTCTTCCAACCCAGGGCCTGGAGAGCTCTACTCAAGTCTGAGAGACGAGGGTCCTGGTCCCAGTCGAGACAGGTAGATCTCGGGGCAGTCGGGTATGTCGTGTGGAAAGGCTTCATGAAGATGGGTCGGCCAGGTGCGATGCCAGATGGGTGGGATCGTGTGAATGCTGGACCAGGTGGTCTTGTGTATATGCAGCGAGGTCGAGGGCGTGCGTGGCGTTGTCGAATACGACGTTGAAGGGTGGCGAAGGGCTGTCGGTTGTTGGAGAAGAGTCCTGAAAGGTCGCGAGGTGGGTATTTGGCTGGGAAAACGGGGCGAAGTGGGATCGTCGCGGCGTCTTCAGCCCAGTCGAACCGCGTAGGTTGTGCTGGCGTAGACGTTGGGGCGGGGTTGGGCACACGAACGGAGCTGTCCACGGTCTCCTCTTGGTCCGTCTCATCGTCGCCTCGGCGCATGCCCCCGTTCGTCTTTGGGGCGGCCTCGCTCGTCTCGCCTCCTCTTGGTGTCGTCGTCTCCTCTTTCTTCGTGCTGTCTCCTTCCCTCTCATTCCTTTCGTTCGCGTACACGCCGGCTCGTGTTTCGACGTCGCTTGGCTTTGGGGGTCGCATTGGCAACGTCTGGACGGCGACGTCGTGTCTTTGGGCTTGCGTGGGCGTGGACTGACTGGGCACTGGTGCCGGCGTGGTGGATTCACGGTCTGAGACGCGTATGGACGCGTTTTGTAGCGGGGGTGTTGATTCTTGAGCGGGTGGGCTTGTTGGGACACGCTGGGACGCGTTTCTGTGCGTGAACGGGGCCGTTTGGGTGGGCATTGGGACATGGAAGGCATCGCGTTCAGTGTTGGGCGACACGGGGGGTGTTGGGACGCGCGGGGTCGTCCTCGACGCGTGTAGGTGGGCTGATACCGCGATGCATGGCGGGTTTGGTGACGTGGCACGTTCCGGTGCGGTGGACGTCGTTTTTGGCGAGGGTGGGTGAGCTGGAGCTTGCTGAGACGCGTTGCCGCGTGCGCGTGGGGCCGTTTGAGCGTTCTTATGTGTGCTGAGTGCTGGTGAATGCGTTTGCGGTTCGTCTGTCTGTACTGACGCGAACGCGAAGGTGTGTGAGGCCGTTTGGGCTGCCTTTGGCGCGTGGCGCGTCATTTTCGTTGGAAATGGGTAGGTGGGGGCCGGCGATGCTTGTATGGCCGTTGATGTGTAGATTTGCGGCGTCGTTTGCGTGGATACTGGGGTGCTGGTACATGGTTCCGTTTGGGTTGCGATGGGCGCCGTCTCTGGCGTCGAATTCGTCTGTGTTGACACAGAAATGCCGGCGGGCGGCATCGTTTGGTTGGACGCGGATGTGTAAGCAGGCTGCTGTTGGTCAGCGAGGTAGCTGGCATCATATCCGGGGAAATACCCTTCGTCGTAGCCTGAGGCCTGGCCATCTTCGAAGCCTTTTTTGTACCCTATTGAGAGTCCTTCTTTTTTGCCTGCTTCATAGGCGCCACGTCGAGCCTCGGTGTTTGTTGTAGTGTCCATAGACAGTTGCTCGTATGCCGCCCGTCGTCCTAGTTCAATTGCAATATCGAAAAATCCTTCGAGTGCCTTGTATTTGTCGTCTGTAGTGTTGAATTCGGCGATCGCGACTTCGCACATGCTATGATTATATTCTTC
Organism: Hygrocybe punicea; assembly: GCA_963556145.1. Lineage (NCBI taxonomy): Eukaryota > Fungi > Basidiomycota > Agaricomycetes > Agaricales > Hygrophoraceae > Hygrocybe > Hygrocybe punicea. The sequence goes on along the minus strand of CAUVYJ010000003.1, from coordinate 9,086 downwards.
TGTGTATTTTGTCATGGCTGATGCTGGTGGCTTTGCGGCGTACGAAACCTTTTTTGCATGTTTGTGGGCCTTTTTTCCATTGCTGGGGCCGGGCATGTCGAGCAAGTTGATTGCGGGGAATGACAGAAATTCGGGTACACGAAAAAGCTGAAACACTAAAACGCAAGACACGAAAACGCTGAAACGCTAAAACGCAAGACTCTGGAACGCTGAGACACAGGACACTGAGACACTGAGAGAAAGGCACTGAGATTGTGACAACAGAGCAGAAGCACGCGTGTTAAAGGTCGAATCGCGCTCTCATCACCACGATGGAGAGGTGCCGATGGGCTAGCAGGGAGTCCTCTAGCTCAATCGCTAAGCTCGAGTCACTAAGATCAATCCTGATCCTACTGACTACCAAACAGAGCTATCTACTGAATCCAACCGTGGGAAGGTCACGTGATCTACCAGATCTCCCTACCACAGCGTGACCTTAACAATTTGGTATTTTGATAACAATTATTGCCTTATATAGTAGGACCCTAATCCATTTTGGGTTATAACTTATAGGGTCCAAAAGTTACTATATATGGCAGGTGGAAAGGTCAAATGTGACGTGACTTTTCCCTTGAGATAACTAACAATGGCCTTGTGTGATGTGACTTTTTGTTATAATTAGGGAACCTTCAGTACCTTTGGACTAACATGTCACTGATCACACGATCGTCACAGAGGAAAAATACACAGCATACGATATGATAAAACAGGGCAATTCTCCAGAGACGAGTCAGAGACAAAGGATATGGGTGTATGCAGTTAAAATACAAGTTCAGCCAGTCTTGACTTTACGAGGGTGACGAAACTATGCACTAATGAGTGAGGTCGGCAGGATGCACGAGTAGAGACCACTCACCCTGCCCATCAAGTGCCACTTTGGCGGGTCGTCTCTCCCAAAAGCTTTCTGCACCCTCTCAATTCTCTCCTTTGTTGCTCTTTCCAGCCCCTCACGTGTCTGATTGTGCGCGATTACGAAGCAGAACGCTGAACCGGTATGATGTTCCTGACTTTGCACGAGAACAACTTGGCTGAGTTGCGCGTCCTTCAGGATCCGGTGGATGGCATTGGTGCAAGAATTTTTCCTGCTGTCGGGTTCATCAATCCCGTTACACACGCTATACTCTACAAGCCAGTTGAATGTTGCCGTATAACCTAGGGCCAGCGAGCGATGGTGTGCTCTTCGACGTGTATCTGTTGCCAGTTGACTCCTTGGTTAGGTGGTATTCAAATCATATGCAAGATGTCAACGCACATGGATGGAGTGAATGTGATATGAAAGGTGTGTTAAAAGAAGAAAATAACTCATTAGATGGCCATCCCAGGCATCGCAATTTTTGAGGAAACTATCAGCGACTTCTGTTTCTGTTTCTTGAAGCGTGTAGTAGTTTTCAGCAGCATGCGAGTAACGACCTCCGTGATGCACTCTGCGCAACCTACGCCATCTAAATTTTCAATAAAAAGGATGAGCTATTGATCACATTGGAAGAGAAATATCGTACAGATCGTACAGATCACCATATCTACTGAAGACGAGGAATAAACAGCCTGTCAGCATTTCTCCAGCGATAAAACGAGGGCCTTGGCAAAATCTTTCAATTTAAGAGCAAAGGGAAATGCGGCACATACAATCAGAATAAATAGCAGTTTGCTTATCCAAGAGGTCCGACAGCCTTGTGAGTGTTTAAAACAATCGTGTTCTTTCATCCAAATTTCAAACCAACGATGGGTCCTGTCAAAATATGGATAAGAACTTGGCATACGAGAGTGTGAGAATTGCTTGGCATACATACATGTAGCCGGATATTGGCTTCTCTGGACAGCTTGCAGCAGCTTGAGTGTATGCTGTGATATTAAGCAGATGCGATGGCTTCGGCGATGAGCTGAGGTCGAGGATCGATGACTTCCAAGTATCGTTTTTCTTCTTGAAAGAGAAGTAGGATATTATCCCTGTCCATGATACAGACGACAGACGTCCATTTTGGCATACCTCCACTCCCCATATGTCGTTGCAACTCCCAATGTGTGCAGGAGATACATGAAAACGTCCACAGTTGATTCTTCACCTGATACTGGGTTCCAGGCAACCTGGTAACTTTCAGTTCGTGCGCAGTCAGGTTTGTGAGGAGATCCAGATGCTGAGCGCTGAGGTGGCAAGGGCAGTGGGACCTAGCAGGATATTGTAGATGAATATCTTGATCGCTCTTTCGCTCCCTCAAGCTAGTTACCGTGCACTGCCCAGTACTAGTGATGTGTGATGGATGTCTTACGTGTACCTTTTCTGCTTTGTTTCTACTAGCCAGCCTTTCCCTTTTCCCAACCTGGTTGGACGTTCGTTCATGCACAGGCCGAATCTCATTCTAATACAAGATATTTTTCTCTTTGAATGTTTCCAAACTTTTCAAGATATGCACTGATCGTTGTCACCGTGCTCCTTCTCTTATCCTCCGTTCTAGTCTCTGGTCAGTCCATGTATATTGCTCCTTATTATCCTCGAACTAGATTTCTCCTTTCACCAGCCTGCAGTGCCCCGCCAAGGCCACTCAAGAGTCTCGCACATCCCTCCACCATCTCCCTCGAAATTATCCCCTGACACCCACATAACCACCTCTCCCAGCGCTCCAATGTTCTCCGGCATGACGACACATTTCGTCTCGTCCTATCTGCACTTGCACCCAAACGACCACCTCGTCCACCCTGCAGCACGCGTCAATGTCTACCACCCTGTATCCGGGGGCCATTCCCAACTCATACGCTCCAGGCCCCTGCTGCATGAGTCTGTCAAGGCATACTGGGGCAAGGTCATACATAGTGCGCATTCGCGAGAAGATGCTGCTGGGGTCCTCCCTCGGTTCGCGGACGAATCAGTTTTGGGTTGGGCGCGCATCATGGTACATAATCAAGGTGACACCGACGTCGCAGTCGCACCAGTGTTCAAGGGCGCATTCACTGTGAGTGGCGTGATGCACACCATCGTGACCAGAGACAACTCCCTGCGCCACGAGCATCCCCGCGATCCGGAACTCAGAGATGTGTCTGAGGACACCGATGTGTCGCTTGTGATTTGGCATGACTCAGACGTGATGACCGTGCTGGAGGAGCAGGCTTTTGGAACCTTGGCTGCTACTTCGTATCTTCCCCATCCCTGTGGCCATGACCACCTCTCGTACAACACGGATCCGCTGCTGAATCCAACCCTACGGAAACAACCTGTGAAAGACTTGTGGTACGATCCTTTCAACATATTAGATCCACTGGAGAGGGGTGATGACGTGATGAGTGGGAGTTCTGGAGCAACGTGAGCATTGTTAATTCCCTGCACGCAGTTATCCTAAGCTTTTTTCACAGATACGTGGATTCTATTGGTAACACTGCAGGATGTCCGAGAAGTCAGAAAGTGTTTTTGTGGTTTTCGTCGGAAGTTTACAAGTGAAAGCTTATATGCGCTAGGTGTATATGGGTGTCACTGCAGACTGCGAATATACCACACTACATGGATCGCAAATGAATGCTACCAAACTGTCTGGAATTCCGCTAGTGCTTTATACAAGGTAATATTACTCTTAATTGTCATCCTTCACTGGACTCATCATTTTGGTTCACGCCAGTCAACTTTCAAGGTCAGTCTCGGCATAATCGACCTCCAAATTCATAACCAAACGTGAGTGTCTTTGTCTTCCGTATCCTCCCCCATGTCGTCACCACACAATTAGATGTCCGAATCCCATCACTCCATGGAACGTCGACTGCAGCTCCGTCACCCTCAACAATCGTCTTTCCTTGTTCTCACAGTGGAGAGGGGATAAAGGTGATGATGGTGCTGGGCTATGGCACCTCATGAGTGGCTGTCCAACTGGTTCAGAGGTGGGTATTGCGTGGCTTTCAACACTGTACGTTATCCTCTGGCGACTGCGTTCGTTACTGTCTTGAATTTGCCAACATTTCACAGATGCCAATACACATCATCCGGGACAGCACCTTCAGTGGTGTCTGGTACCAGGGTCTCGACTGCTGGGCGTGTAGAGTGGCAAGTCGTGGCGCATGAAATCGGTCATAATTTTGGTGCAATTGTGGGTCATCTGTATTTCCACAAACTATTTTCACCACTAGTCCCCTCTAACGTCCCTGTTTAGCAAACCAACCTGCAGGTTTTCCTTCAAGATGTTCCATCACTTTCTTGTGTGTAAAATGGACCCATGCTACGCGTCCAGGAGTACATTGGTCAGTGGGTAACCTTGGGAGAGGTTCCCACCGACTAATACCATGGAAAAGATAAGGCGAACGAAAGATGACTATGTCACCAGGTTTATAACTATAAAATAGTTAGTTATCAATGGAAATAATTAGCAGAATAAACTACTTACAGAAGACAAAGATTCAAATCCGGAAGGTATAAATGTCCTCCAGTAAATGCACCACCACATGTAATGACACACAACTCCCAGTCAGATTCGTCAAGATGAACACCAACTTGAAGCTTCCACACAGTTGCCATGCCTAGAAAAGGCCGGTCATTGAGTTCTTGAAACCATCGTCCTGCTGCAGCTGCCCGAATAAGTTTGGCATGTATAGCTGGAACTGTTGCTTTCAGCAAATGATTCAAATATTTTGCTTGCATGGAATTAGCCTGAAGATATTGCCGCCCATTCATATGCCGAGTAACACTTCCAGCCCCCATGAGATCGCCTGAGGGTAGGGGCCCTAAATCCTGTCACATATGCAAAATTAGTGTTAAAGTCAAATAATTGTATAAAATTGAATACCTCATGTGCCTGTTCATACCAGCACTCCACATCATGCCTTAGTCCAACTTGTTCAGTCATATCTGCCTCATATATTGGATCTGAGTAGTGATCTAAAAAATGTAAATCGCTTGAAAAATGATCAAACTATCCACAAACTGTATTTAGGTTCCATCTCTTCATCTGACAAGTCATCATAATCCATAAAAGGGTAATCGACGTTGGCCTGGTGCCTCTTGTCTCCATCAATGGGTGGATGAGCGACGGTGAGTTTAGCCATAGAATCTTGTGTTTGCTGTAACATGTACTGTTGTTCATAATCCTTGAAAATACTTAGAATTCTAACTTGAAGTTATAGGACGGATACTTACTTGAAATCCATCTTGAAGTACTTTCCCGCCGTCCTCATGCTGGCCAGCATAAATCACCAACCATTCTGGATTTTCAGAAACGTCCTCCACCCATTTACCTGAAAGACTCCTGGGAGTTATCCCAGAGGCCTCCATCTCTCTCATCTTCTTCTCCGCAGCCGCCTGAACCGTTGGAGTGATTGTTCGTTTGCGGAGGTCATCAAGGCGTACGCCGGAACAAACAGCTGGGTGAAACAGAATAAATCCAGTGGTTAACAGTGGCTGACAGAAGTGCAACATATATGATCACACCGGGCGATCTTTCGATAAACTGTTTGAACAGATTCGCCCTCCGATTGAAGAATCTTGTTTCTCGAGCTTCACCTTTTTTGTCGTTTGGATTCTTGGATCTATATAGTCGGTAACGAGAAACCTTCGGTCCGTGGACACTTGGAATCAAGGACGATGTTACGGATCGCTTCTGCAGCGGGCTCCGGCAACAATCAACTTAACAGGGGATCGGCTTCCAGAGGGGAGAACAGCAGCTTTCATTGTTGCTTACAGCTAAGACAACACTGCTAAGAAGGGGGGGTTAAGGTCTAATGTCATTGCGAGCCGTGGGGGTTACCCAAAACAAGATGAGTCTGCCCCAAGAACCAGACTAAACGTAAAGAAAGGAAAAGAAGAAAAAGTCCGAACCAACAACAAGAACAGTATATATAGTGACTGGTCTTGAGGGGAGGTAAATAGAAATACAACCATGAAGCCATAACATGTCCAACTCTACCATGTGTTCACCATGAGGCGCACATGAGGCGTCCTCATGTCGATGTTCTCGCGATCCAACTGGAGGCCCGGGTGTCATTGAGGGAGAGGTGAGGTCCAGATGACTCGGATGATTTGTCATCGGATCATGTGATGTGCAGAATTGCCTATTTGGGGTCTACACTTGCTGTAACAAGCAAGTGTGCAATCTAGCAAGTGCATTGCACGGTCGGGTCGAAGATGGGTATCATCCAGTGTGGGATTGGTGATGAGAATGTCTTGAGGTGGTGTGGATGTAGTGGCAAGGTTTGCATGAAAGAAAACAAAGGAATGTGTGGAAGGAAAACCAACTAGGACGGTGGGCTAGTCGAGGTCAGACATGTGAACAGCACAAGCTGTACCGGATGACGATGTCTGTGTTGATGACGTATCGAGGAGCGATGTCTTGTCCTGTTTGTGGAACAAGAAGGTCCACTTGATGTCGGTATTCGTCCAAGAAAGGGTATCATTGTAAACGAGTGTGGGAGGTATCGAGATCATGATGGAAAAGGATAAATGAACGTGGGTCCAGGTGTCGAGTCATGGCACGACTGACAAGCTGTGGGAACAAGTTGTCGGGTACTGCATTGAAGCGGTGTCGTGCGAACAATATGCGATGGGGGTTGGTTCACTGTTTGGGAAGTCGTATGGTCTGTGGTCGAAGTCTAAAAGAGTATGCTCCGGCGATGGTCGGATTAGAGAGAACAGTGAAATGTCTTGTGATCGGGGATTGTCCAGAGTTCGCATGCAGGTGAGGAATGTCGTCGGATCGTCAGGGAGGATAATGGTGGGCACAGGGTATGAATATGGAAACCAAATATCCGGGAATGGCAATTGTCAATTACGTGTCGATATATTGTCGAGGTGGAAGTCAGAAGTATCAATGGCGGAAGGGTTTCGGTGCCGATGCCAAAGATAGATCATAACAAGGTAGAAACCGATCAGGAAAGTGATGGCGATGCTGCCAATGATAATTACGGTAATGAGCTGTTTCGGGAGTACAGCCATTGTGATCGGTTTGTCGTGGGATAGCGTAAACAAGATATCAAAGGGAAAAGACAATGTCGGTGACATCCGTCAGCAAGGAGACTATTTGGGTACAACGAGGTCACGTGGATATGTCCATGGTCGGTCTGGATTGTTCTAGAAGGTGGGACAAAAAGAGAACAAGAACAAGAAAGTACAAGGATGTCCGAATGAAGAAACAATGACATCGAAACAAAGACGAAGGACAAAATGAAATAAAAAAGGAAGGTGGCAGTGTAGAATCGTCATGGTAGGTATTGGAATGGGCATCGGGGTCGGAAGTGGAGTTGGAAATGTAACAGACGACTTTGCTGAAGGTAAGGGTATTTGGCCACTCCGTGTGTTGTGAACACGAGAACCTTTAATGACCTGGTTCGGACTTAGCTAACAGTGCTGTATGGCTACCTGAATAAAGAGAAAGACATACCTTTGGCCTCTTGCCAGCCGTTGCTTTAGTTTTAACCATTTTCCTAGTGTAGATCAATTGGCGTTCGATCAATTGGTGTTCGATGTCGTTCAACTAAGAAAATTGGTGTTTCAACAGACTCAGAAAATACCATCACTGAAACTTATAGAAACAGTGCGCACCAGAAGGATATCAAGGAAAATATCTGAAGGTTGGGAAAACCGTTAAAATTTAAGGGCGATCACTTGCTGCAGAACACAGGATGGGTTGGTAAGGGGTGACCTTCTAGGAGTTGAGTTCGCCATACATTGAGACCAGCCAGGTACATACCTTATGCCTGAGCGAGCCTGCCAGTGGACGTCTTGAAGATATGAACTTAACAGAACCGCGCGAGCAATTGCAACACGTGATTGACGAGTACAAGAAAACTGGTGGCTGCTTGCCGGGTCGTGGGCAAGTACATCAAGTTCTCAGTTATGGGGGTACACGTCTTTTTATATCTCTACTTGAATATACTCACTATTTTTTCAACCGTCAGCCACCTATTTCCATCAATCGCAATACTACTACTAGTTCACTACTCCACACGCTCCATCTATCGAGTCCATTATTGCTTGGCTGTTCCGCTCTCAATTTGCTATTCATTCGAGGGTTGACTGGAGTCCGAGTAAGTCAGGTTTTTAGACCATTAGAGATTCTTCTGATTTTAAGAAATTCCCATCCGAAGGCTGCGGTACCTTCCTTCTACCAGATCCTGTTCATGACAAACCTTCATCGATCCTCTCGCTGTTCCTCAACAACTTTTCGCATCTTGACCTTGCATAATTTTTGACCATGGCATACACCACCGGCAGAGTACATAAGGACGTCGTCGTCAGCTCCAAGCTCAAGCCTCTGACGTCGGGTCTGCATCCCTGCAGTGCCAACTCCCACAATGTCTCGGGTAAAACTCTCCCCGTCGGTGGATTTCTCCTTCCTGATAGTTATTATTATGATCTCAACGTTGCTCACAAAATTTCTGGGACAAATCTTTTCCAAACGCGATCCTCTTGGCCATATTCCTGGACCGTTTGTCGCCCGCTGGACACCACTTTGGTTTGCTTATCACGCTCGTTTGGGACGCTGGTATCTCGCCGTTAATGAGGCTCATAAAGTATGTCAATATCTGCTGCTATTTTCTCTTCGACCCATTAACATGGTTTGTTAGAACTGTGGTCCAATTGTTCGAATCCCACCAAATCACATCTCGGTGGCGGATAAAGATGCGATTTCGGTTGTCTACGGCCAAGGCTCCGGTGCCTTTGACAAGTCGCCGTTCTACTCCGCCTTTGTTGGGACCACCCTTCCATCTTTTCTACTATGGACCATCAAGACCACGCCTAGAAGCGACGACTGCTCTCCCAAGCATTCTCTTATCGTTCTGTTGTAAAGTTTGAACCATTACTCCAGGCTACAACTCGGCGCACTTTTGTCATTCAACTACTTGGCATTTGACATTCTCTCCGTTCTGGCATTTTGGAAACCTATTGGGATGTTAGAAAATGTATGTGCTTCGATGAATATCTTGCTTTTACAACTATAGTCATGACTTTTCTGCTGCCATGCAGGGATCAGATTTAGTATCTGTCCAGCGAATAGATAGATGGTACAGTCGTGTCGAATGAACATGCCATTTCCATTGTAGATGAAGTACGTTTGGATTCTCCAGATCGTTTATTTCCT